>LPNX011061539.1:872899-888257 GCA_001517045.1 Pseudotsuga menziesii | reverse complement strand
ACCAAAATCCTCTTGTACTTGTTGACCCGGTCCCAGCCAGTCTGTCGCCCCCCCCCCCCGCCCGACTTTGCGGGAGTAAGCCACAAAAAAGGGGTTCCAAAAGTCACGGTGGAATACCGCACTCCATTCTGTACCTAAGGCTAACCCTTCATAGTCCTTCTCGTGCATGCCAGTGTATACCAAGTGTCTAGGTCCAAGGGCTAAAGTGTCAGGAAACCATTCCAGACGTGTCATGAATGAGGTAGCCTAGTTGTCATTCTTTCTAGGGATCTTGTACCCGAAAGTCCCTCTCGATAGTGGGATTCTCTCAGCTTATTGTTCTTCTATTTCATATTGTCTGACTTGGATTTCATCACCCTGCTGAGGATACGATTTTTGAGGGGCTTCCAACTTGTTGTTAGGAGTTTGCTTGCACTCATACCCCATAGGTTAGTGCATCATTTTCTTTCTAGGTAGTGTTTCTTGTTGGATTTCTGGTCACTTTGTTGTAGACTCGCATGTTGTAACCCGTTGTTGCAGTTCTATTTTAGAGATTGCGTTTTTTGGCCTGTGAGCCACCATTTGTACGCTCTCCTTCTGCACACTCGGTTGCAGTTGGGTTTTGATCCTGTGGTTGATACTCTTGAGTTTCCATTCATTATACTACACACATCCATGTCATCATTGATCCACCACGCTACTCGCATAGACTTAGGTGGCATACCCCTCAGTTCAGTTCATTGAACCGTCACCGTCGGATCCATATTCAACATCATTCACCACTTTCAGAGCCATACACGACATCTGAGCCTAATTCGGATTCCTATCAATCTGAACTCGCCTTGTTCACTGCTCCATCTAGCCCCATGGCTGGTGCATCTCCTAACCCCTTTCTGGGGAGAAATTTCGATAGTGGACTTGTGTCAGTTCCACCCATCATTCCAGGTATCCCTTCTATTGGACCTACAAGTCCTAGTCCTAGTGGACCCCTGGCCATTGCACACGCTATTGCTAGTACGCCTCCCACTAGTGGTGGCCCCACTCTAGCCACCATGGTTTCTACCATAATACCATTCATGCATGGGGGAATTGGCCCTTCTACTGCCATTCGGTATATTCCTACCATCCCAGTGTCTACTCTTCTTGTTGGAAGTTAGCCTTATCCACCCCCATTTTCCCATGGGAACTACATTCCCGTTGGTGCTGGCACCATTGCTATCTCTTCCCGGTCCAGTTCTAGCCCTACTCTGCCCTTCATGGCTAGCCTCAACTTGCCTGATTTGGAACGGTTGACCAATGACCCCATTCGTCATAACCCATTGTGGCCTCTCATGCCTACCAAACTCCCATCACACATCCCTAAGTTTGAAGGACAGGCACAAGAAGATCCCAAAAACCACATTATGTCATTCCATTTATAGTGTTCATTTAACATCATAGTTGATGATTCTATTTGTTTGTGGTTACTAGTGTTGCAACGAAATGGTATATCGAACTTCCTCATGCCACCTATCTGGAATTTTCCTCGTTAGCCTCGATGTTCCTTCAATACTTCCAGTTACTCGTCCATTATGACGACGGAGCTTAAATCTTATTATCTTATAGACAAAACACAGCTACCCATATCACGGATCATATCCATGAATGGCGTTGTTGTCGTAACTTGTGTAAGATCCAGTTAGATGATAGGATTTTCTTAGATTGGTTTCTCAAAACCTTACCCCCCCATCACTAATGAAGTTGCATCTGAGCACCCACAAACTGAGGAGGAAGATGACAGACGAGTAGGAATCGGGGGAATACCAACCTCAAGGAGGTGGCCAACAACCCAACCCTACAAACAATAATGGAGCAAATCATCCTGCACAGAATCCCCAGCGTCCACCTAGACCTAGGAATAACTCATCTGGCTCAGCAAAACGCAGCACCCCAAGGTCCTCCACCTATGGTACTGCAAAACTGTTTACCAAACCAAGTGATGGTTGAAAACCAACCCTTGACACCACCAAACATCGCCACCACTTCTACGGCTCAACCCATTGATCCTGGTGTCAATCACCTTATGACGTTATCGTCCGATGTCAACTTACATACTCGGTGAAACTAGAATGGCTCCACCACGGAAATCATTAACCCCTCGGTGGAATCTACATCCACCACTCATGATATGTCTTTGCATCTGCCGAGACCCCCCATGGACCACCCATGGACGTGACTGCTAATATCTCGCGGTTCCCTTTGCGTCGCGTCGCAAACAATGCCACTTCCAGAGCTGTTCTTAACTACAGTATAGTCAATGAATTGGCCTAATCTCTCTCAGCCATGTCCACTCTGGAAGTTCTCAAAACTTGTCCTTCACAACGTAAAGCTTTTCTTGCTGCGTTAGGTGTCGTCGATCCCTCTAATTATCAGTTGATCACTTTCGACTTGGATCAAGGAGAACCACAGATGCCATCATCTATAGCATTCCAACTTCCAGTCACTATTCGGAATTTAGTCATTCATCGGTGCATCATTGATGAAGGAGCATCCACCTGTGTTATGTCAACCCTTGTTTGGGAGAAACTTGGATCCCCAACCCTTCAACCTTCCACAACTTCCCTTCACGCCTATGATGGTCGTGCTTTTCAACCCCAGGGCATTCTTACGAATGTCTTTGTCGAGCTAGCCGAAAGAATAGTATTGATTGATATTGAGGTTGTTAATGCCTAACTCGATTACAACCTCCTCCTTGGACGCAGTTATATGTATGCAATGTGAACCGTTTCCTTTGTCGTCTTTCGACTCTTGATGTTCCCCCATGACGGGAAGATTATGACCATCGACCAACTGACGTATTACTATCCTAAGTGCCTGGCCACTCCAGAACATGTCCTTCATATTATCGACACTACCATCGAAAGTGCATCCATACCTTCCATGTCCATTGTTGGCCCAGGCTTATTTGCCAATGCTCTGTTGATGGACACCTTTTTGTCCTTACCACCTCCTCCTTCGTCGACTGACATATTGGACTTATGCACTATCACATATGGTACCGTTCCGACCTCCTCACAACCTCAATCGCAACCTCAACCACAGCCTTTGGGGAATTATTGGGGTTCATTCCCTATACACACGATTCTCTTCCTTTTTCTACCATCTGGCATTGTGAGTAAGCCATTCATGGCTACCCTCAACCTTCCGGGTTTCACTTTGGGTATTCCTTTGTGGTACCTCGACCCCCACTCTTCCGACAACTTCACAATTCATGTTGACTCTCGTCCAACCTATTAAGATGTGTCACACCCACTTCAAGCTTTGGCTCAATCACGACTCCAAGTTGTGCTTGAATTTGCATGAGAAAATTCGACCCCATAAATACTCAATATATTTCATTGGTATCAAAATTTTATACACTAGATCTTATACCATCATGGGTTACAAGTTCGGATATTTTGATGAAAATCTGAGACGAAAAAGAAGGGTTATCTACTATATATTTCAGTATATCAATCCCTTCTAATGAGATAAGATAACAAATGAGAGTACTTGTATAAATTGTAACCTGATTGTCCAGCCATATTTTCAATTCAAATAAAGATGTTTGAAATCCAAACCTCGAGAAACATTGTTCATTTGAAGGTTCAAAATTTCTCCCGACATTTCACTATGGGGAATGTTGTTGCGTCTCTCTGATAGAGAAATGGTTGAGGAACTGTTAACTGGATATATGGGGGATTATTGTTTGTTGCAGGATCTCGGATGATGAGGCGTTAACTTTTTACACGAATGCACTTAATATATTTTTCCATAGAAAAAACCTAACGTCTCTCAACCCTTCAATTCAGTTCACAATTTCGAATAAATGATCTTGAAGAGAAGCACCGCGGTCCCTTCGATTCAATTGACAAGATGCAATAAAATAAGAGATATTAATTATAGTGAAAATATGTATTCCTTCTTAGGGAAGCAATCTTTGTTCCTTCTTAAGAAATCTAAGTACAAAGTTCTAAAGCTAGAGTTCCTGTTTATAGTTGCAGGTAGAAAGAATTAAAATGCATAAACAAGAAGCATAATTTCATGGAATATAAGAACAATGGTCAATGTCAAGAAAAAAAATGGAAGCACCCTGAAAAGTGAAGGTTCAAGTTTATTTTAATATGCATTATGTTGTTTGAGGATGTCTTATTTCCACCGGAGTGATTAATGTAGTCCTGATAGATAATATGCAAATGACCAACAAGAGTATTAAAGTGACAAACTTCAGAGTGGTCTGCTATAGGTTTGTTACAAGATCACTCCATGAGTATTAAAGTGACAAACTTGATAGCCAAAACCAAGCTGACTAAACTTGGGTTTAGGGCTCAGTCAATATTAAGTTTTAATTTTCACTTTTCACGCCGACCATTTTACCCTTTTTCTAGTCGGGTGAAACTTGTCTATGTCCGACTAGACAAGTTTATAAATTTTATTCGGTCCTTCACTTGACCAAAATTACTTCGACTTACTTGTCCAACCGGTTTTTACCTCGACCACTTTTTACTTCGACCAAGTCGGTTGATTTCTTGTCTTCGACTAAGTCGGCTCACTAATTGCCTTCGAATAAGTTAGTTGCTTCAGTCGGCTGACTCAACCGACCACTCTAGTTGGCTTATACAATCAACCACTCTAGTCGGCTCACTTTGGTCAAAATCTAAATAATATGTTTCTTAGTCTAAAGACTTAAGAAATTACAAATGCTTTTCACCTGTGAGTAAGATGAAGTAAAATATACACATTTACAAATCCAAATAACTTATGAAAAACATATGCCCAAATATGTAGGAAGACTTGAGTCGACCAATGTGCCGTAAAACCTAGAACTTTCAAGCAGTGAGATTTTTATGGGTTCTTTGATCTTTCACTTATCAGTAATTGTAAAAGACATTTACAGAAGTAAATCTGGAAATATGTGCGGCCAAATAATCATGCATTCAACCACAAACTATTTCATATATTAACTATGCGGAAATAACAAAGTATTACAAACTTGTCGGTTACAAACTGGTCAGTCCAGACTTGTCGGTCCAAACTCATCAGTCTACAAAGATTCAGCTCTTCGACTAAATCACATGCACAGAAGCTTGAGCTTCGACTTCTCTTTCTCACCCTGAGTTCCTCTACTATCTAATGTCTGTGTTGTCTCTGTGTAAACTGATTTACAATTTGCTTCTTCTATTTATAGGCAACCTAAAGATTGCTACAGCATGGGCCGACTGACTTGCCATTAAAGACTGTAATTACTATCTACCTAACAACTTAGCTTCAGAAATAAATTCGACATGGTATGCATTGCCCACTCGTGGACTCTTCCTTCTTGTCAAACTGACAGACAATATCTTGACTTGTACAAACTCTAACAGAGTCGGCTGGAAGTCAAGCACAGATCTGCGAGTAATTACATTTTTCCAACACTCCACCTTAAATATAAGCAGATGGGGTTTTTAAAACAAAAATTTACAAAATGTTTCAGAGCTTAGACATGCTCTGTTTATGACAGAGTTCAATGTGGAGAACTTGTCATTCCAAGATAACTACGTAGATACTGGAATGTGTCCTTTGCCAATGGCTTTGTGAAGATGTCGGCAAGTTGGTCTTCAGACCTGCAAAATTCCAAACAAATTTCCTTGTCGTTCACCAACTCTCTTATAAAATGAAACCTTGTGTCGATGTGCTTGGTTCTCTTGTGAAACACATGATTCTTCGATAATGCTATGGCTGAATTGTTATCACAGAAGATTGTTATCGGTTCTTGATGGTTCTATGACAAGTCTTTTAAGACTCTCCTCATCCAGACAGCTTGACATGCAGCACTTGTTGCTGCAACATACTTTGCTTCAGCCGAAGATAGAGTTACTATGGGCTGTTTCTTTGAAACCCATGAAACAACACCTGTACCAAAATGAAATGTGTATTTAGATGTGCTTTTCCTGTCATCTATGCTACCTCCATTGTCACTGTCAATGTAACCAATGAGTTTAAAATTTTCTGAGGTTGAATACATAATACCAAAGTCTTTTGTGCCACTTACATACCTCAGAATTCTTTTACCTGCTTGCCAATGTGAGTCTTTTGGTGACTCCATGAACCTTGAGATCATACTTACACCATACATAATGTCTGGTCTTGTTGCTGTCAAATACATAAGGCTGCCAACAAGCCTTTTGAACAGCGTAGGATCTACAGTGGATCCTTCATCATCCTTGCTCAATTTTAAACCTGTTATTACTGGTGTTGGGGCTGTCTTGTAGTTAGACATGTTAAACCTTTTTGAAAATTCACTTGCATACTTAGACTGTGATATAAAGATACAACTTTCAGACTGCTGAATTTCAATGCCCAGAAAAAACTTCATAAGCCCCAGATCAGTCATTTCAAATTCACTTTCCATGACTATTTTAAAATCTGCTATGCCATAATCACCAGTAAATATTAAGTCATCTACATACAGGCAGACAATTAACATCTTACCTTGCTCATCAACTTTGGTGTACAAAGTCAGTTCACTTTCACTTCTGTGAAATCCATTTTCAATGAGATATGAATCAATACGACTGTACCAAGCTCTAGGAGCTTGCTTCAAACCTTATAATGCCTTTTTTAGCCTATACACTTTGTGCTCTTGACCTGGAACTTCATACCCTTGTGGTTGTTCCACATGTACTTCCTCTTCTAGATAGCCATTTAAGAATGCCAACTTGACATCCATTTGATGAACATGCCATTTGTTTTGTGCAGCAATGGCCAAAACTGTTATGACTGTATCCATGCGTGCAACAAGTGAAAACGTTTCATTGAAGTCGATGCCGGGTTGCTGTGTGAACCCTCTTGCTACCATTCTTGCCTTGTGCTTTTGCACATTCCCATCGGCATCTTGCTTTGTCTTATAAATCCATTTGACACTGATTACATCCTTGTCAGTTGGTACATCGACCAGTTCCCATGTCTGGTTCTTCTCAATGCATTCTATTTCTTCATCCATGGCTTGTGCCCATACTTCTTCTTCAACAGCTTCTTCAAATGTTAGTGGGTCATATATAGGGGAAAATAATGCAAACAAAGAGAATGAATTAGGTGTACCAGCTCCATATATCTCTCGCAGACTTCTTGTCTTCACCGGTTTTGTCGATGTCGACCTCGACGAAATGCTTGATGGAGTCTGCTGTCCTCTTGGTGTAATTGTCGGTGTAGCTTGAGCTGCTACTTGTGTCAATGGTCCTAGTGTTGAACCATGTCTTGGTGTCATGGGAGTCGATGGTGTTCCGACCGGTTGACTTACATGTGGTATTTGAACCACTTCCTCTTCCATATCATCATTGTCGATGTTCGACACAATCTTGACATTTATGTCGACAGTTCCATCCCATGATTCATTCTCGACGAATTGAACATCCCGACTGATTAACACTTTCCTTGTGATGGGGTCATACAGGTTGTATGCTTTTGTGTCTTCTGAATAACCGACAAAAATACATTTATGTCCCTTCTTGTCTAGCTTCTTTCTCAGCTCATCTGGAACATGAGCATATGCAACACAACCAAAAACTTTTAAATGTGAGACACTATGATTCATACTTGTCCATGCTTCTTGGGGAACTTTGTTTTTCACACTCTTTGTTGGACACTGGTTCATAATGTATACGGCAGTTGCGACTGCTTCACCCCAATACTCATTTGGCAAATGCTTGGCTGCCAACATGCTGCGTGCCATCTCCATGATGGTTATGTTCTTCCTTTCGGCAATACCGTTCTGCTGAGGTGTATACCGTGCAGTGAATTGTTTCTGTATGCCATGGGTCTTGCAAAAAATCATAAATTCATTTGAAACATATTCACCTCCTCTGTCGGTCCTTAAGATCTTGATGCGGTGTCCGCTCTGGTTCTCCACGAGTGCCTTGAACTGCTGAAAATAACCAAATGCATCAGATTTATGTTTCAGGAAATATACCCATGTCTTTCTTGAGTAATCATCTATAAAGGTTAGAAAATAGTTGCAGCCACCAATGGATGATGTCTGCATTGGACCACAAATGTCAGAGTGCACAATTTCAAGTGGTGTGCGTGCTCTATATGACTTTCCGACTGGAAATGTCTCTCTGTGCTGCTTGCCAAAAGTACAGCCTTCACAAACCCTCTCTGGTCTGTCGATCAATGGTAATCCCTTCACCATATTCTTTGTGTGCAGTAGTTTCAGCCCACCAAAATTCAGATGTCCAAATCTGAAATGCCACAACCAGGATTCATCCTGAACTTTTGTCTGAAATGTAGCTTGCAAATTAGCGCTGCAATTTTCTCTCTTGTCGAGGAGCACGACTGTTTCTTCACTTTCTGCCTTGAATGCAGCTCCTGTCTTTGTCTTCCCTTTTATGTCGGGAACTATCCTCAGAGGAAACAAGTGGTTGCTTGTCATTGGCACTTTTGCTATCAGCTGGTCGCTTGGACGCTTGTCTTTGATCACACAGTGTTCATCTTCCATGTAGACTCTGTAGCCTTTTTGTAACAACTGTCCAATGCTTAACAGATTATGTTTTAGACCTTCGACATGATAGATATCAGGGATATACTTACTCTCCCCCTGTTTGGTTAGAATATCAACAGTGCCTTTTCCTGAGATAGTAACTTGGACATTGTTTCCAAGTGTAACATCAGTTTTAACTGAAGTGTCTAGACTGGAAAACAGATTTAAATTACCAGTCATGTGGTTGCTTCAGCCTGAATCTAAGTACCATATGTCATGTGGACTTTCTTGAACAGCGTTGCATTCAAGTGGAGATGTCGATGCCATTAACATTGCACTTGTCGAAGTGCTAGTGTTGGTCGACTGACTTGGGCTTTGCCTTCCTTGGTCATATTGCTTCTTCTTGCATTCATATGCATAATGACCAAACTTCTTACAGTAATGACATTGAATTTTTTATTTATCAAACCTCTGGCCACTTGGCTAACTTGGGTTATGGTTATCTCCTTTGCCACCGACATTTGCAGGACTTCTTCCTCGTCCTCCTCTTGAAGAACTTCTTCCTTTTCCTCTGAAGTTGTTTCTCCCCCTGCCTCTACCACGGCTTATGGATGACTGTGCTGCAAATGCACCTTCTAATGATGTCTGTGATTTGCTGATTCTGTGTTCATGATTGATGAGTGAAGCTTGCAGCTCATCAATGGTAAATGTCAACATGTTTGTGTGTTCCTCTAAGGTCACAACCAAGTTTTCAAATCTTGGGGGAAGACTTCTGAGAATTTTTTCAACAACCCTTTGGTTTGGTATGGGTTCTCCATGAGATTTCAGTTGGTTTATCAACCCAACAACTCTGGTGTAGAATGTGTCTACATTCTCTGAATCTATCATGGACAGAGATTCAAAACCTTTTCTCAGAATCTGCAGCTTGGATGTCTTTCCCTTATCCAAACCTTGATAGGAAGTCTCCAATGTATCACATGCTTCCTTAGCATTAGTCTTTGCTGCTATTCTTGGGAGTATGCTCTCATGCATAGCTTGATGTATGAAAAACAGAGCTTTTCCATCTTTCTTCCTCTGTTCTCTCAAGACATCTTTCTCAGCCTGTGTGAGATTGTTATATGCTGCCATGTCTGCTGGTTCTGCATAACCATGCTGGACTATCTCCCAGACATCTTGACCTCTGAATAAAGCCTTCATTGTTAAAGACCAATATTCATAATTCTTTCCTCTAAAACTTGGAGGTTGCAATGAACCAGAAGTGGAAGCCATTTTAATTTTTAATTAACTTTCCTTAGAAAATTAATTTCCACTTTTTAAGACAAGATTTCTTTCCTAAAATCTTGGGCTGATATAAACCTTGCTCTAATATAATACCAAGCTCTGACATAACCTAGCTCTGATACCAGATAGCCAAAACCAAGCCGACTAAACTTGGGTTTAGGGCTCAGTCGATATTAAGTTTTAATTTTCACTTTTCACACCGACCATTTTACCTTTTTTCTAGGCGGGTGAAACTTGTCTATGTCCGACTAGACAAGTTTATAAATTTTGGTCGGTCCTTCACTCAACCAAAATTACTTCGACTTACTTGTCCGACCGGTTTTTACCTCGACCACTTTTGTCTTCGACTAAGTCGGCTCACTACTTGCCTTCGACTAAGTCGGCTGCTTCAGTCGGCTGACTCAACCGACCACTCTAGTCGGCTCACTTTGGTCGAAATGTGCAGAATATGTTTCTTAGTCTAAAGACTTAAGAAATTACAAATGATTTTCACTTGTGAGTAAGATGAAGTAAAATATACACATTTACAAATCCAAATAACATATGAAAAACATATGCCCAAATATGTAGGAAGACTTGAGTCGACCAATGTGCCGTAAAACCTGGAACTTTCAGGGGGTGAGATTTTTATGGGTTCTTTGATCTTTCACTTATCAGTAATTGTAAAAGACATTTACAGAAGTAAATCTAGAAATATGTGCGGCCAAATAATCATGCATTCAACCACAAACTATTTCATATATTAACTATGCGGAAATAACAAAGTATTACAAACTTGCCGGTTACAAATTGGTCGGTCCAGACTTGTCCTTTCAGACTCGTCGGTCTACAGAGCTTCAGCTCTTCGACTAAATCACATGCACTGAAGCTTGAGCTTCGACTTCTCTTTCTCACCCTGAGTTCCTCTACTATCTAATGTCTGTGTTGTCTCCGTGTAAACTGATTTACAATTTGCTTCTTCTATTTATAGGCAACCTGAAAATTGCTACAGCATGGGCCGACTGACTTGCCATTAAAGACTGTAATTACTATCTACCTAACAACTTAGCTTCAGAAATAAATTCGACATGGTATGCATTGCCCACTTGTGGACTCTTCCTTCTTGTCAGACTGACAGACAAGATCTTGACTTGTGCAGACTCTGACAGAGTCGATTAGAAGTCAAGTACAAATCTGCGAGTTATTACATTTTTCCAACAAAACTCCAGGGTGGTCTGCTACAGGTTTGTTACAAAATCACTCCATGAGCATCATCACCATTGAGATGGATGAGAGAAAATCATCTGTGGTTGGAACTATCTAATGGCACAATTGCCTTTGCTTGAAAGAGCACAAAATGGAATAACCCATGCCACAAATGGGGCTCAACCTTTAAATTACCAAATTCCCCGCCATAGGGATAGTTGGGAGTAAGCATAAATTCCATGGTATAATTTTTAAACCGGTGAAAAGGGTTGACGCCTTAAATTTTATACCTATGAAATGGGATTGACACCTCAATTTTTAGACCTCTAGAATGGGATCGACGCCTAAACTTTAGACCTCTGATAAATGAATACAGGGTAATCGTGTCATTATTTTTTAAACTAATCTGATGAAATTCCCCGAATTTGTATGCATTTTTCTTTGATTTTCTCTGTGGCAAGGACCGCCAGGATTTTGTGATTTAATTCTGCTAAATCATTCTCTTTGATCATCATTACAAATTCAGTTAGGTTTATATACTTCAACACGTCCACGTCTACTGTTCAAATTCCTTAATGACCTATTTAGTTTGGCAGTGTTTTGGCCTCCTGCGCTCTGCTCTTCGCCTTGGCTCTTTACATTCTTCATTGGCTCGTAGCCTACCATTGTTGGACCGTGGAAGGATTAAATTTATAGCATGAAGAGGTACAAGAACAACGAAATTTGAGACTTTGAACTGGAAATGTCGTCGCGGCCGAGTGACCCAGGCATGGTTATGGTTCTCGGATTGGATGGTGGCACCACGTCGACTTTGTCTGTTTGTATAGAAACGCCGATTTTCAATTCTCCGGTGGTTCTTGGTTGAGATTAAGTCGATTGTTCTAAACACAACAGCATCATGATATCGAGAAATAGTGCAAACATGTTTCTAAGGCCCACAACCATTGTCGCTTCTCTGTGTTGGTTTTATGCTTGTGTCTCAAAACACCAATGTTAAGTCCTGTGATGTAATTCATACGCTCGGTATGCGATGCTTTTGACTTCATGCAAGAGTATCATGTCCAGCCATCGTTGCTCAAGTTATTTTTAACAAAGTAAAGTCATTGTTAGTTTCTTGGGGAGGTAGCAATAGCTATTTTCATGAAACCAAAACGATAAGTGGAGGATTCTTCATTTCGGATTGCATAGATGCTAGAGATATCAGAGTATAACTACCAAGGATTTATGGCTGGAATTTATCACATTTGTTAAGTTTATGAATGGTGGAGTTGTGTCGAAACCTTTCAATGAATCCAAGAGCTTCGGCCAGAGCTACAGGTAGAAGTCATTCACCATGATCCACAATGCAACTCCTCTCGCTCTGAGAGACTTGAAAATCGTCAAGCAAATCCCATCTCCATTATTCTCATGTTCTACTTCCTTTAAGCCATTGCTAAGAACGATTCCCCTTATTGGTAGATGAAGACAGCGGGAGAGATTAATGACAATGATCTTAATGGCCCGGGCGGTGGCAGGCACTTTCATATCCAAAGCAGACATGGATTTCTCAAAGAGATTGAGGAGAACAATCGAAGCACTATCCAACAGTGCTGTTACGAACCAGTTGTTTTATGATGTGATGTTGTACAACTTGAAGTAAGGACATGACAACTGGTTCTATCATTTTTTTAACAAATTAATTTTATTTATTTGTTAATTATGTTGATAAAAACAAATTAATTTTTTTATTTGTTAACTATGTTGATTGAAAACACTTTATGTCCCATCGGCCCAATCAAAACATCAGATTTTTGAATTTTAAAAATGGTTGAAATTATTTTTATTTTTCAAGAACATTAAGTTTAAAACAAAATTCTAAAAAACTTTGGAAAACTTTGAAAAACTTTTTTCAAATATTACAAGTCGACTCAGCTTGAGTAACCATCAATTAATATATCTCTACCTTGTCAAGTAATAATAAAAAATATTACAAGTCAACTCACTTTGAGTAACCATCAATTAATATATCTCTACTTTGAGCCAAACATTCTTCTCCGAAACGTACTTGGAGTACAAAAGTCATACACAGGTCCTCCTCTGAAACGTACTTAAAAGTCATACGCATGTCCTCCATATAAGCTCATCTCAAATATTTCTATCTTGTCAAGTAATAATAAAAAATAATAGAATTTCTTTGAAGGATTGGAATTCTGAACTTAAAATGTTTTACTAATCTTTATATGTTAAGATAATATTTAAACCCTCCTTTAAAATGAAAGAAGTTTTCTCATTAGAACATTTAGCGAATGGAAAAGCTAAGGGCATTGAAGGATACCAAGCATAAATCATAAAAATTAAAGGGTCTATTCTCATTCATCACATCCACAAATTCTTCAATTTAGCGGTAAAGCAAGGTTCTCCTAAACCATAAACTCAGAGCCTCATTATTCCTATATTTAATAGTGGTGATAAAAAAATCCCTCTAATTATTGGACCATCATAATTAGCGCTCTCTTAGCCAATATTTACAGTATCATTTAAAAAAAAAAATAGCCTACAGCTAGAAACTGAAGGTAAGCAGACTAAAGGTCAAGAAATCTTTAGAAGACATCACAACCAAAAGACATTGTAGTAAATATGGGCATGCTAAGGGGAGACATCATTATCATCCATTGGTAAGTTTTTCATTATATATGTCTTTATATTGATTTGTTTTGTAAATGTTGATATCATTTCAATATATCTCATATTAACTAATATCTTTTGATAGTTTCATGTAATTATAAAGGAAATACCTCCTATGGCATATCACTTGAATGATGTACTTTCAGAACAAACACCAGTGGAACATGGAGCTATGAATAATGAAGAACAAGTTAATGATCATATTGAAGAAGATGATAATATGGATAACATAGTTGAAGATGATAGTACAAATACATTGATCTATGATACATTCAATGTTAGAATGGATAATGATCATGAAAATGATGACTTTGATGATGTTCATGATTTACCTCTTCTTGCGAAGGCATACAAACCACTTTATGAAGGCTCCAACACAAATCTTCTCTTTGCTATATTGTTGATAATGAACTAGAAGGTTATGAATGGTCTTTCAAAGACATCAAGCAAACCGATGTTAAGGTATGTAATATATTTTATCACATATATATGATTGTGATAAAGGTTATCTTTGTTCCTTTGATAATTTCATTGTTAATTCATAAGTAAAATTAATACGAATGAAACATGTTTCATTAATATTAACTAGTATTTTACTTTAATTTGGTGTAGCTTGATAGCTAAATTTTTGTTACCACCGTCAAATATTTTACCTCGCACATATCAAGATTTATCTGTCATCATGAAAAAAATTGGAATGTAGTATGAAGCAATTGATGCATGCCTCGATGACCATATTATATATTATAAACAACATGAAGTTAAAACAAAATGTCAAGAATGTCATATCAGTAGATATTGAACCGATCAACTAACAAAAATGGTTTCTTGCAAGGTTCTTCATTATATTCTCATTATTCCATGTTTGCAACGACTGTTCATGTGCAAAAACAAAGCACAATTTATGGATTACCATGCACATAATATAAGTCAAAATGACATTCTTCGAATGCCTGTAGATGGTTATTCATTTGGAGATATGGAAGAGAAATAAACACACTTTAAAGAAGAACGTTGTAATGTTAAGCTTTCTTTGATAGTAGATGGTGTCAATCCATATGTATAGAAAAGATCTATTTACTTGATGTGGCATATTTTTGTTATCAACAATAACATTCCTACATGGTTGTCAATAAAGAAGGAGCACATAATGTTGCCAATGATTATTCCAAGTATGTGTCACAACATTTTTTTTTAATATAGGGGCATCTCATTTGTTGAATTTTGTTGCATAAGGTCATATATTTTTTGTTTTTTACTGTAGTGTATTATTTATGTGTCTTAATGGTTGTAATAATTATATTTTTTATATGTTCAAATCAATCAAGTAAGTACCAAATTAAATAAATGAATGTAATCACTATGTAATAAATCATTATGTATGATGTATCTAGACCAATACAAGCTATGGAATGGAACCACTATGTGTGATGTATCTACACCAATACGACAAAGATAATTTAAATTCCATGCAATGCTTGTATGGACAATACATGATGCCCCAAGGTTAACCAATTTTTGTGGTATGTAATTATAACATAGACTTTAATAGTATTTAATTTTATGAAGTTGATATATTATGAATGCATGTTTTTTAAAATAATCCATTCATTTAATATAATTATAGTTGACAATTTTAAATCGTCGACTCTTTATGTATGTCTTCAAATAAAAGAAAAATTTGCATTTTCAATTTGTGGTCCTGTTATCACTCCAGGAAACTACCTAGGGTTATAAGCTAGGTATGCTTGGTAACTTAAGAATTCGATG
>LPNX011061539.1:775983-872560 GCA_001517045.1 Pseudotsuga menziesii | reverse complement strand
AAAGTCTGATAACAGTAGCAAAAGAAGACTGTGATTGTATTAGGATAAGCAATCAGTACATAGGCCAAATTCTCTCCAAGATTGAACCCCCTCGTTCAGCCTCAGTACTCAGACTTTATAGTCTTTACAAAGTAGTTTCAAGATCCTAAAAACATGGATCTTGTTTGAGTTAACACCAGTAAACTAGAAAAACAAATGCAAAAGACAGGGACTGATCCCTAAAATCAAGGAAATGAAGATGAGTTGGTCTCCTTTCTTGTGCTTGGTGGTTGGTGAAGTGCAGTTAGCCTTCCAAGGCTCGGTGGACTTTGATTGGAACATAACAGAAACGCTCTTGATGATGTGGCACTTTGATCTTAGAGTTGTTTCCTCAAAAGATGCTTCAAATTAGCCAAAACGCCCACTTCACTTTGATCTAGCTCAAAACTCCTGTAGATAATGATAAAACAATTTATAATTCATTCATTTTGATCAGCCTTCTGCCATTTCAGCGAACAAATCCGAGATCTGGGCGAAATCTTAAGCGATCTGTGAAAACAAGCTTTCGGCAGCTAAGCCTTCTGTCAGTTTCACGCGTTAGCTGCCGAAAGTCAGCCTTTTCGGCAGCTAATGAGCTCTTGGAGGCTCGCCTAAGCTACCGAAACCTGTAGAATTCCTAAAAAAAACTGCCTTTGGAAAAAATCAATTTTCTCAGCCGTCCGATGTCCATTTTGCATGTTCAAATAGTCGATTTTGATCTGCAGATCATAAGCTATCCACTGGTGCTTTTAGATTTTGATTTAGATCTCGGGAAGGCTGTCGAAATTTCCCCGCAATATCACGCGATTTCAGCAAAAAATTCCTCTTGAGTTATGGTTCAACAACGAATAAACCCTACAGGGAAGCAATGTGACATAGCATGGCTGGGCACTCGAGAATCATTTAATAGCAAGGCATATTGCAATAAACACATGGCATAGCAATTGGATTTTTAACCTTCAAAGCATTTGGGAGGATAAATTTCGGACCTGTGCAGAAAGAAGATCTTTTTGCTCTATTATACACTTAATATTCTGGTGATTGACTGATTTATCCTATTCGTGAAGCTACTCAGGCTTCACTTCACATGTTGCTTATTATATGGCTAATGCATGTAACCTCAGTCCTGCACTTCATTGCATTGATTTCCCATGTTCCTGGATTAGCAGTAGATCTAACAAATCTCACCTTATTTGTTCAATTGGCATTTCCAATGTCTGAATCGTATTCAACAAGCCATTGCTAGAAACATCTGGACTGTCCCTGGCAACATTAAGGTCCTTCACTTCCTTCATGCAAATGGCACTTCTGTAATATGCATCTTTGCTAGGACTAGAATCAATTTTATCAACAGAGCACTTTATTGTAGACTCATCCACGCTACCCTCTCCCTTGTGAAGTGCTCTCATAGCGCCATGTGCTACTCTTTTATCATAATGCGATATCATGACAAATCCACAATGGCTGCATGCAGTGTAAGTATGTGTATGATGCCATATTGCTCAAAAAGGGCCCGTGACTTAGTATTTTCAATATTGTTGTTCATGCAATAATAACTTCAACCTGTTTTCAAAGAACTTGGAATTGAAAACTAGCTACTTCAACCATTAATGTTGGAAGAAATTAATCTGCCAAGAACCTTGTCATTTGCAGAAGATGAATACGGCATATGACTTGACATTGGAGCGTGCGAAAGCACAAGATTTTGTTTTTTACACATGGAAACATTTTCGGCAGTTAAGGCCGTTCTGGCAAACCATCTTAGCTGCCGAAACTGACCTGTTTCGGTAGTTAAGTAAACTTCCACAGATTGAGTTCACTGCCGAAAGCAAAAATTTTGGATTTTGAAGCACAAGACTCACAGATATAAAAATTTTAACCCATTCTATCACCCAAAATGACGGTGTACTTTTTGGGAGATAACAGGTCCTAAGATCAAATCATGTTGTTCAAAAAGTTTACTAAAGGAGGTGTTTAATTAGTAGGCATTTCCTCTCTACGAATCATGGGTTTTCAACTATCGGTAAACATTTGATTCAACGAGAAGCAAGAGACTGCATTAAAATCGAAGAGAATGACACCTCGCCTATGGAAGTTGCAATATAATAGAAATCAGCAAGGTACGTACTTATCAAATTGTCTATCTATCATCATATATGAAATTTTTTGAATCTTTTTTTATTGTGTTGTTTATTATAATTGACATCGATTTTTGTAAATTACTTATAACCCGTGATTCATGATGGTCATAGTAATCATGAAGGCATTAATGGGCTTCCACGAGGAATAAAAAGTTATCCTAAAGAATTCAGTAGGTTGTTGTACTTTGAGCACCTACAAATTGCTCATATTTTTGATAAAATGCATATCGAAAAGAATGTGGCTGAAACATTATGGCGAATATTGGATCTAAGGAGTGACAGAGAAAAAATCGTCAAAATTTGCAATGACATTCAGGAAGCCAATCATACAATGAAAGATGTAATTCAATTACATAGCAACAGAGGCACAATTAATATAAACTCACTTCCATGGTTGTTAACAGAGCAACAAAGCAATTTTGTAAAAGAAGTCATAAAATTAAATTTCCCACTGGATTTTGTTCGAACATGAACAATATCATAACCAAGAAATGTGATTTTGCAATGTTGAAAACGCATGATTGGCATGTCTTCATCAAGGAAATTATTATGGTACAACTATATATAACCAAGAAATGTGATTTTGCAGGGGTGAAAACGCATGATTGGCATGTCTTCATCAAGGAAATTATTATGGTACAACTATATATATATATATATTGCTGTAGTTTTTTATTCTCGTGCATATTATTGTTGGTTTTTTTTTCTACTTTTCCAAAAAAATAATGAAACAATTTGTATATTGTTACAGTATGTTCTACCTCTATCTCTTCCAGAAAATTTCAACAACAATGTCTAACAATTTATATATGATCTTGAAAAGTATATGAGGTAAGTAGCGATATTTTTCATGCATGAAGTGTTTGTTTAATTCATTGTAGAACTTATATTTGATATTTATTTTTATAATTGTTCTGTAAAATAGTGTTTTTCTGTTAAATCTCGTGATTTGTTTGCATCACTCGTAGATGGTTGTCATCTATAGAAATCCATAAATAAGATAAAAGTATTGGAGAAAAGAAATTACGCCTCTGATGTGTGAAATGCAAAATCATCTATCTTCAACATTTTCAATGCACAAGAACACTACCTCATACACCAAGTTGAGGAGATTGAAATGGAGGGACATATGGTATACCAGAACATGATGCATATTAGTGAATACGTTCCTAAATTAGCATCAAAGCTCATTTTAGGCTGAATTTATGATCCAAACTCAAATAACAGTTTCGAATGGGAGTACCTCACTGAGAAAGGTAGATCAAAGAAGGTGAAAGGTAATTTATAATCTAATGCAGATTAATTATAGTACATTTTGACTATTGATTTTTATGTATATATCATACTTATTTCATTTTTAACATTCAATATGCATCAATTAAAAGTGTATACATGTATGTTAAGTGAATATACATTGTACTTAATTGTAATTTTATTTTCATGAAGGAGTTGTTCGTGAGTGGGATGCACTTCATTTATACATAGCAAACAATCTTGATTGGACAAAGGTATGGATTGGACGATGTGAACAATTTCATCATGGAATATCATAGAAAGGTGTGGCTTCATTGGTTAAAGTAACATATCACAATAGAGATACCAATCTTATAAACATGGAAACCGATTTAGTATATGGTTTAAAAGATAAGCATGCAAGCATATTAATTAGCCAAACTATTTTTTTGTCAAATATATTTATGTATACGTTCATTTCTTTCCCTGCAAAGCATAAACATGGACTTAATTACATACAACAACCACACTTTGTATACATATAAATATATAATATAATCATATCATATTTCAGTTTCAACCACACTTTGTATAAATATAAATATATAATACCATCATATCATATTTTAGTTTCAAGTTTTAGTTCAAACTTGATTTGGGCGATTTCAAAAGATTGGACTAGAAAATTGATTAGAGGGTGAGAGGCAACGCAATCCCATGGCGTTGATGGATTACAATCTAGTACCCGCAGTCCGTTATTGGCCATTTTTAATAGATCACACTCCAACGTCATCATTAAAAAAATCTCATTGGAAGGATACTTCATGGTCTTGAAAATGAATGCTGCAAATTATTTACCTATATATTTAGTAGATTTGAACTAGAGAATTATGTAATTCTCCTCGTCACATCAACTATCTTATTTTGGCATAATATATAGTGTGCATTCACGCAAGTGCTTTACAGACTAAGATCATTGTCTCTCCACATATCTATACACAAAACTACGAGTGTGCGATTTGCAACTATTTACACATAACCGCACATGCAAGTGTGTGACTTGCAAGATGCCAATACCATCTAATGACATCAAAATATCCATATTATATCCATTTATATATCAGATTTTATGATCTATATTCCCAAACATTTGCATGGTAATAGGACTTGTCTTAGAAAAACAAAAGGAAACGGAAACAACAAATGTAGGCGGAAGGGTTAAGAGTGTGAACTGCTCTTTCTTCAACGTATTAATATCACTTTATTCCAATGTATGTACCATGTGTTCTATCTTCAAACTTCTTTAAATATAGATGCACATCGGATCTGGGATTAAAAATATACGTTGTTTTGTCAAATCAACTTCAATGGGCCCTGGTTTTGCTATGTAAACAAGGCTTCACAGCTAAAGGAATCTTTCTAGAGTGTTGGAAGTCCGTTGCATTACTTTGTAATACTCCCAAGTTGAAAAAGGACATGCTTGCCACTCGCACAATGGCAATATGTAGGGATGATTTAAGAACACACCCAAAAATTATACGTATAATAAATGGGTGAATCTCCATATTATATAGGAAAACTTGAAGCCTATTTTATCAAGAATATAATATGCATATATAAATTTTTGGCTAATATTTCATTCTATATTGAATCTTGTAAAATATTGACGAATCTTTCACTAAACTAAAAAACATTGTAAAATCTTGGAAAATATTTCACTAAATTATAAAATATTGTAAAAACTTGACAAATGTTTTATCAAATTATAAAATATTGTAATGTATTGGTGAATCTTTTGCTAGCTCAATTTTTTAGTATGCAAATTACTAAGCTAGTGCAATAGAAGAGAATATACTAGATCTTGAATCTCTTAACTCCTAGACCGCCAAATGAACAAATACATGAATGAGGAGAGGAGTGATTTATTTATACATTTCACAAGCAGTATTGGATCACTCACAACTAGAGGTGTTGGTGAAACACAACTACACTAACTAGATTCAAGTAAAGTGGGGACTCCATTTTTTTATCTCGTCCCTTATTGGTCCAATAGAAATGTGGGGACCCAAATCTTAACATACCGACAAACTGATAAAATTTAACACTTTACACTGTGGAGTGATTATGGAACCCATGAACCATTATTATAACGTGGAGTATTATCGAGATCCATAACCTTAATATAGTGTATGAATTCCCAATTAGCTTATTTTCCAAATCTATCATTTTTAAACTACCCTTTAAGAAAAAAATAACTTGCTTATATGTTTATAGATACAAATGTCACTTTTTCCTTTCTTTTATTGACAATCAAAATATGAATTATGTCATTTGATTTAGAATTTTTAGAGCTAGTTAGAAACTTGCAATGGTTATTAAAAATAAAAATGTACATTAACAAGAATAAAAAGCACATGAATGCATCATCACACATGTCATAAGAACTACTCTATTAAAGAATATTTTTTCTCAAATAAACAGAGAAGATGTTTGTATCCATGTCCTTGAAATTTTTAAAAGCATGCAAAATGTGATAAAATTGTTTCAATCACCTTCATTGAATGCAAAAGGCCTGATATCAAATAGCATAATGTATACATCTCAGGTCAAACATTCCATGTACATATTATATACAATCATGATGGAAATGAAGTATCGTGTTCCAACTAAATCATATGTGTATCATACATAACTAAATCCATTTCTGGATGATGATAGCAATTACACATAAAAAAATCACCCAAACACATTTTAGTGCTGAGTGACCCTTACAAAAAACAAAATATCGTAAAACAAGTATCGAACCCAACAAATTTAGGTCACAAATAAAATTGTCAAACTTTGCAATATGAATTAAAAAAATCTACCAATCACGAACTTGTCAATACAAATAAAAGAATGTACCAATACGCTTAGGACTACAAGAAGACAACCAAAATAATGACCATTTCGTTGTAGCCTTGCCATTATAATCAGTTTACATTCATTTATATTACAAACGTCCCAAACATCAAAAACAACATACATAAAATATGAACATATACACTCATTAATGTCATACATCCAATAATATTTGCAAAGCAGGATCCCAATAAAAGCACAATTTAAACAACCAAGTCAAATTCAGTTTAAATATGTAAAACCCATGTGGTGTCTCTCTATCAAGAGTAGCATCCACTAATAACATATGAATTCAGTCTTTAGTTTAAACATGACAAGGCATAAAATAAATCATATATTTTGAGCTATATAACACTTTCACAAAACCAATACTCCTAAGCTATAATAAAACCCTAATAACACCAAATGAGCCCTAAAAATCAAGAGTTCCAAAGATTAATTGGACTAAAAAAACATTCATCATAAAATGTAAATTTACAATATAATAATCCATTATAACTGTGGATAAAAAGCATAAAAAGTTTGATAAAAAGCATACCATGTTAATTATTTGATGAAAAGTGTGATGTGAGTTTGTATTCTCTAATAAATTGCATATGCGACATGCCCCTTTAAGACTTGAGCTTTTGGTAATGGAGGTGTTATGCAAAGATTAAAATATCAAGAAAACTAAGAATGAAAAGTGGAATCACATCAACCAAAACCTTCACCCTGTAAGTGCAATCTGATGTGGGTGAACCATGAATCACTGTTGTCTTTATATAGAAAAAATAGCCCGTGATTTTCCCTCCAATAGTGGAAATCAAGGGATCAAAGAAGGTATCACATGAAATTGATTAGAAATTGATTAAAAATACAGGAAAATGAAACCATATGCCTAAATTACAAGAGAATTGATAGTGAATTAACCCTTGGGAGCCTTCATTACTGAAAATTGGGGGTGAAAGAGTGATTTCACCATATTTAATCTAGAAATTAGGGGCGGAAGATAGATTTGAGGCAAATTTTGCTAGGGAGAATTTTTTTTTTCATTTTCCTCTTTAATATACGCGAGGCTATTCCTTTTGGATTAATTTTTTTTCTAATAAGTATGGACGAATATATTTTAGCTGAAAAAACCCTTTCCATATAAGAAAATAACCCACTAAATTTTTGTAACACCCTTAATATAACACATGGGCTATATATAGCCCCTAAAATTATCCATGGAAATATGGAGTATCGAATGTTCTTTGCTAGTTGTCTTTCCCATGTAGGAAGACCCCTTCATGCAGTCGGGGTCAGGTGCAAGACTTGGGAGACTTTTCAGGGATGGATACCATGTGGCTTCACAGCCAAAGGGATCTTTCTAGAGAGTGGTAAATCGGTTGCATTAGACTGTAATACTCCAAGGTTGAAAAAGGGCATGCTTGTTACACACACAATGACAATATGCAACATCTAAAGAAATTTTTTTAAGGTTTTAACAACCACATTCATAAAAAAGAGAGAAGGTTAAAGTGCTATGGGATTAGTTTAGAATTGCTAAATAGGTCTGGTTTGAATCTGCCTTATGCTTAGACATATTGTGCCAGCTCTTGTCACTATAAGGACAAGTTGTCACAACTCATATTTTGAAAGAGAAAAGGTTAAAGCGCTATGGGATTAGGTTAGATACATACAGTAACAAATCCCAATCACCAAGTGAGAAGATCTCAGTAGGATAGCAACAATATAATCATTCAAAACCAAAAATAGGCACCTTAAAAGTCACATCTCCCTCTAGAAGACTTGACACCACTATTGACCTATCATATGGGGTTTGACATAGTCATAGATCAGCTAGGATATGGCACCACGGTCCTGCTACACCAGTCACAGTTCAACAAAGAAAGGAACATGCCAATCAAAGTCACATAGTCACGGTCCAATAGAGAAGTAACACACGGTCACGGTCCCATCCCTATAAGGCATACACATGACAGAACCCAGCCCTAGAGGGAATACATAGTCCAAGAGAGGATCACAGTCTTCTAGAATTATCACTCAACTACTCTTAGTTTTTAGGATTTTTACCAATTAAAAACATAAAATAAAGTTAAGCAAACTTAAGATAGGGTAAAAAAATTCAATTTTTAAAAGTTAAAAGAGATGAAACATGTCATGATTTGCTTGACGTGTTTCAATTTTGGGGTGAAACTTTTCACAATTTCCATGCAACATATCAAGGATCTGTTAGTCAATGACCCTTGGGGTTGTTCAGACTCTATCTATGACTCTTGAATGCGTCATGTGATGGGTTGTGACCTTGTGTGTGTTCATTGAACTTGACTTGTGACATCTATGAGGTGTTTGACATAACTGCAATCTTTGTGGGATGTCAAAAGCTTGGACAAAGCTATGATTCTTGTGGGTTGTTAGGACTCAGAATTGACCTTGTTGGGATGCCAAGATATATGCTGTGACTTGTATCTTTTGAACCAATATATTTTGATACTAATCTTTGTTTATTTACTATTGTTATTTTAGCACTGCTATCTTTGCTTATCGCATCTCAAGGACCAACTTCAGCACAAAGACAATTGAGTAGTGCTAAAGTTGAAAGAGATGAAAATTATGTTTAAATTGTCTTATTGTTTTGTATCTAGCACTATGTTGGGAATTGACCTTGTTTTTACTGTTGTACTATTATGCATCTTGGAATTTTATCTACAGTTTTACCTTTAATTCATTTAAGTAATTCACTAAAATGGTTAAACTTCATTGTAATTTTGTTATAGTTTGAGTTTTGTACATTGGAATTGATAACTCATCTCAAGGACCAACTTTAACGCAATGACCAGTGGAGTGTTAAAGTTGAAAGAGATGAAAATTATGTTTGAATTTAATTCATCAATACTTTTCTGGATCTAGCTTTGTTATTCACTTTTTCTTATATAGCGATAACAAAAATATATGTCAATATACCTTGAGAGAGAGAAAAGATTAAAGTCATTGGTCTTGTTGGTCCTATGGGTAAAAAGGGTTGTTTCTCCACCTTTACAGCAGACCTTGGTCTTGTGGGTATAGGGGTTCCCTTACCATCTTGTTGTGACCCCTTTGGTTGACTTATGGTCCTTCATCTTCTACTTGGTCATAACGCCCTTGTTGTGTGTAGTACCTTAACCACCTTTGGTATGATGACTCAACCTTGTTACTTTTATTATTTGATTGTTATGTTTTATTATGGTAACCACCCTAAAACCTAGGGTTGCCTAAGTGACCATTGTAGAAGACTTGCCAAGTTTATATATTGTGTTCATAACTTCACTCTTGGAGTATCTTGGCATGAAAGACGTATAGATCTAATCTTTGTTGGACGCATAGGGTTATTGTTACTGTAAAGTTGAGCACAGTTAAAGTAGGTTACCAAAGTTCATGTGGTACCTCTTCTAGGGTTGCTATACTTGTGTTGTGAAATGTGAACTGTGATGTCCAGCCTATGAGCTCCAACCGTGAAATGTGAACCTAAACCATCAACACTCTAACTCTCTATCTCTCTCTCAAGGTGTGTATTCTGATAGCTTGTCCTTACAATGATACGAGCTTACTCAAAATGTACAAGTATAAAAAAGATCCAAACCAAATCTATCTAGCATTACTATTGTTCTTTAAATACTATTCATTAGTTAAACTTGACGAAATTTTGTTACTGTTTATGTTCTGTACATTGGAATTGATAACTCATTTCAATGACCAACTTTAACGCAGTGACCAATGGAGTGTTAAAGTTAAAAGAGATAAAAATTACGTTTGAATTTATTACAACAATAATTTATGGATCTAGATTTGTTATCTACTTCTACTTATACATTGATGCTAAAAATATGTGCCAATATACCTTGAGAGAGAGAAATGATTAAATTCATTGGTCTTGTTGGTCCTATGGGTAGAAGGGGTTGTTTCTCCACCTTTACAGTACACCTTGGTCTTGTGGGTATGGGAGTTGCCTCATCATCTTGTTGTGACCCCTTTGGTTGACTTATGGTCCTTCATCTTCTACTTGCTCCTAACGCCCTTATTGTGTGTGGTACCTTGACCACCTTTGGTATGATGACTTAACCTTATTACTTTTATTGTTTTATTGTTATGTGAGCACATGACATTTGGTACCCTACTCTAAGTGTACTCAAGGCGTTGCAAGGATACCCATTCACTCCATACTATATCCACATCCGCTAAAATCCCGAAATACACGTCAAGTTCCACCATAACCAATGCCATTTGTTTGTCCACAAAATGAAGCATTTTCTCATCTAGAGTAAATAAACTTCCCTAATTTTTCCACCATGGCAATGAAAACATTCTTAGGCCAAAGTTGAATGGGGAAACTCGAAAGGAGGAACCAAAGGTGTCACTTAACAAATTTCTCCTTTAATGGATAAAATCCCAAATACTGTCAATTGAGCAGCAATGAACCCTTCTCGATCACCCAAAACCTATCCAACATCCTCTGCAAATAATATTCCTTCATAAACGGGAATAATAACCACCCGTTTAGAAGAATACTAACTCTAGGGATATAGTCCAACTTCGACCACCATTGTTCAAAGGCCCATTTATTAAGTTCAACCGTATTCATTTTGGTGTATTCTAAGCGACCCCCCAGAGCTCAGTGTGACATGCTCTCAACGTGGTCCATATTGTTACTAAAGGATTTTATATTCACTGTGTTAGAGTTATTTAGGTCGACGTTTCGAATCCACGACATGATCCATCATCTAGAAAAGGAAGGATATTGCGATCAAGATCATAGAAATAGGGAAAATGCAAAGAGAACAAGTGATTACCCAATATAAAAATAGAGAAAAGAACAGAAGCCCTAAAAATTATTTTAAAATTTATCACATGAAACCCTCAAAATAAGACTACCGAAACAAGTCGCCTTGCACAAATTCATTTAAAAATATGAAAGTCAAATTAATGAGAAAGAAAAAGATAAATTAATAAGAAGGATAACTAAGACGAGGAACAAATAAATTAAAAAATAAGACATTAGTAAAGGAAAGGAACAATAAATTAATAAGTTAATTTACAAAGAATAAGAGAGAATTAAATAAGAATGAACGGAAGAAAAAACAAAGGAATTAAGGTCTATGGAAACGCATGAAACCGAGGCAGGAAACAAAATTATTTATAAGCATAAAATTAATACATAAAGAAAAACAACAACTGAAGAGAAACAATAGAAACTAAATGGAATAAATGACACAAGGGGAACAATAAAAGAGACAAATATAAAAAGAGAAGAGCAAGGGAGAAATAAAGAAGAACAAAGAAGGGGAGGGAGGGGAGAAATTCTAACAGGGTAGCTAACCTAAAGACAAGTCCATACTTGATAAGGGATGAATAATTCAGAGCCATGATCTGTTAGGTTTCAAACCATCATCTTTACAATTCATATTGACAGATTTTCCAAGCACAAACAACTTTTGACCCGATTTTACATTGAAATCCTTCAAATGACTACGGTTTCTTGCTTTAATACCCGACAAACCCAGTGAATCCTTCCGCCAACAGTTTGTAAACCCAAAAATATGAGGATTAGGAAGCCCCTCAATCTAAGGTATTTGCAAAAAATCAGAGGCCAAGGCATTATCTGCATTGAAAAACCCTACCTCCTTCCCATCCAGTGACTTCAGTGAATCTACAAGAATGCTCAAACAAGACCCATGGCAAGCAGCGTTCAAAATTGAACCCGTCATAGCCCTTCCACAGGGTTTTAGCCCTTCCACAGAGTTTTAGCCCTTCCCAGAAGTGTAGAGTTAAAATTGTCTTTCAAAAGAAAATTTAAAATTTGAATTTTACCCATCCAATAAAGAAGATCATAATTTATATCAACATTTCAAAAGAAGTGCAACTTTTGAAATTATCCATCTATATAAATGTCTCTTCTCTTTGCATCCTCTTCTCTTTAAATCCTCATCTCATAGTCATAACTAAGGATTATAATGCCTGCACATCCTCACCTTATAATACGAATTGGGTCAAAGCCCAAAGACAACCATAAAATATTAAATGTGTCAAGACACAAAGAGTAAGATACAACTATAAGTCTTATATTAAATTTATCTTATAAGTCTTTAATTAACTGTATCAGCTGAGATTTGACACGTTGGATGGTTCTAATCTTCTTATCACGAGTCCTTACCAATGTGATTGCAAGGCATTCTTTGAAGGTGAAGTCCATAATTTTAGGTCTTATTCCTCATTATCATGCCTTTTGGGTAGACAATAAAGAGGGTAGTGGCCTGCATCAGCATGGAAAATGTTTAAGGAATAGAGGTTATACACATTAATTATTTTCATTAAATAACTTAAATTCCTACCAATGACTATCGATTCAGTGAACCGTGAACTGGTACAAAACACATCAAATTTTAGAGCCCCAAACACTTAATTACACACACCTATAACTTTCTCAAATCTAGCCATTAATAAACTTATTTTGGTATTCTGGTTCAATTTAAAAGTAGTGTTGAGACTTAGAAATATAGTGAGTTGCAAGGATTCGGTTGACTCAAGCCCCTCCATCACATACATGTATGCTTTCACAACAAGTGTTGAAAAACAATATTTGTTTTTTGCATTTTTTTGGTGAAAAGGTTTGGCTAATTTATACTTGTCAATTAAAGGACAATTATTTATATTTTCCTTCATCTCTGAAGGGCTAAGAGAATAAATGCCCTTCCAATTGAAATTACGACCCACTCTTCAAATTTGATCACTGATGGCAAGAATGATTTTTTTCAAAAAGCGGGAGAAAGAGGGTTTGCACTGAAACCCAAATGCCTGTCCGAACACGTTTCACTTAGAGGCAAAAAATTACAAAGGACACTGACATCTCTGAAGTGTCAAATCAATCCCAAACGCCATAAGGGAAATGCATAAAGTAGCACACCAACCACGACCTCGTCACCTGTGAAACTGACAAAAAGATACTACTAACATGGATTCGAAAGAAAACCATCCTGGCAATCAAAAGTTCAAACACACGACATATGGACTGAAAAATAAAAACCATACTGACCCCACAGAATGGCAAACCAATACAATGTTCCACAAAAAAAAATAACTTTGTAGAGGAAAACAAAAACAAAATTGACACAACAAAAACATGCCCAAATAAAAAACCACTCAATCAAATGAGACTAGAAAAGGTCTTCCCACTTTTTAAACATGACTGGTACTAGGTTCTCTTTAAGAAGAGAATTGGCTCCATGGTTGCAGTGACAACAAAACTAAACACCAAGAAAACCGAAAACCCTAACAAGAGTTCCTCATAGTTTCAGTCCATGTCAAGCGTTTATTGCACCTATTCTATTGTAACATATTTTTTCACAAAAATAATGAAGCTCATGATAACAATTTAAAAAAAATACAAATTTATAATTAAGTCAATTTTGTGACCAAATTTTAAAATACATAAGAAATTAAAAAAATGAAGAACATCTATAAAAAAAAAACAATACAAATAACAAAAATATATAATGTAATAAATATCACATATCAATATAAGGTTACATTAAAACACTTAAAAGCTTATACAACATAACTATTAAGAGGTGAGATATGTTTAAGCATACACCAAAGACCACTTTATCATAATTAGGTAACATTGTATATTTTAAACATTTAATAAATAGCTAGTAAACATAAACATTAAAAGATATGAGATCATTATGGACATATAACATATTATAAATGTGATCCATATCCTAAGTGAGATAGAGAGGACAACTACAAGCAATGATTACATATTCCAATGGACAAATCAACATCCCCTAATGTAGAATCTACACTATGGATTTCATTAAACAAAATACTATGTTTAGTGAACACTTTGTCCTAATGCAACCAAACAAAACAAAGATTAAGGCGATCACACATGTCATTCATCACACAATACAGCAATAAAATCTAAGATTCATTTTAGAAATGTAAGTTCATCGACCATTAAATGCTTACAACTGTAAATTTGCATTACCTTTAAGTCTTCTTGTCAGCAAGGTTGTGTTTACAGTCCCTAACACTTGTGGTAATCATAGTCAAAGCCTTCCCTTTCTAAAGGGACTTCTTGTCTCCTTTCTCGATTGCTCCCTGAGTTGCGATCCCTCAATTAAATTCTTGATGAATAATGGATTGTTCAATCCTTTATCGGTTGTTCACCTTCTTAAAAGCCATTACCAAGAGTCAATTATTAAATTGTTCTCTTTCTAGTGATACAACAATTTAATTTCCCTTTGATAATTGTTGTGAGTTGTCTAGTGGACTGGTCCCAACTGCTCGCATTGCTAGATATACTAAGCATATTGTTAACACTTGTCCATAACAGGCACACAAATACAAATATATTTCACTTATTCTGAAAACAAATATCTTACTGACCCGGGTCACATCCACACACTATAATTTTTGAAATCCAACCAACTATACCAGCAACTGCAATATGATAAAGACGACAGCGGAGGAGCACCTTACACGGTGAACAACAGTTGCCAGGAGGAATAAGCTCCAACAGAAAGAGATACATAAAAGTCAAATGGGTCACGAGGTTTTAAGAATCATGGCCGTAATGCTAAAGTCATAAGAAATATAGGGTCCCGCCACCCGATTAAGCATCAAAGACTTTCAGAAAATTCTATCCACATAAATAAAGAACCAAGACAGAGAGTCCCCTTACTAACAGTAGCAAACGCAGTGGGTTAAGAAAATTGGTTGTCGTCGCCACCGCCTCTATAGAGGATCGAGGGTTGCCAATAAAACACTGGGAGTCGCCATATTAGAGTATAGTTCTGACTATTTAATAAAAATCACAAGGTGGCCCCTCACTCGCCTATTGTCGTGTTAGAATACTGAAGACTCCATTATCTAAAATCAATATTAGCATTTTTCGATCAGTATCAATATCTCCCATAATTGTGGCGATATTATTCCATATTAAAGATGGTGGCACCATCTTTCTTCGTTCAATAATTGACCTTTTCTCCTTCGTCGTTCAATAATCCAGCTATTCTCCTTCATAACTCAATAACAAAGTATCCTCCTTCACGACTGTTCTTCTCCGGCAATGCCTGCATCTGGATTTTCTGTTTTCATGTCATTACCTTCTTCATCGGTTGCGTTAGATGAATGATTCTTTCTATTGAGGAAGCTCCAGCAAGCTTAAACCTCTCAACAACAATACATCCAAGTTCTCTTTTCCATGTTGCACATTCCAATATTTTAAACTAAGGTATCCTCCTTTTCATGAATGCTTTTCTCCAGCGTCTGTATTTAGGTTTTCTATTTTGACATCATTACCTTCTTCATTCATTGCATTAGATGAATGGTTCTTCTACAGGGTTTCAATATCTATCGGAGAAGCTCCAGCAAGCTTAGACCTCTTAACAACAATATCCATCTTCTCTTTCCATGTTGGACATTCCAAACTGAACTCTACCTGTGAGTGCTCAAATAGCATGTTTCCCCAAGATAAATGGATCTCAGACCTCATTACAGCAGCTTGTTTTGTTGAAGTAGTTGATGCTGCTATCTGCTAGTTTTGGTGTTGCTCTTAAGAGCATGAGTAAGACAGGTAAGTCCACTATAAGGCCAAAGTTCATATGTTATAGATTTGGATATCATGTTGCTTCTAGGATGTATTTTTAACAAAGTTTTTACATCTTTTCTTGTCACTCGGACTTTAGAAGATGCTAATTTTTTAGTGAGAATATGATGTAGATGAGTGTTGAACACCTACACAAAAAGATCTAGCTAGCAAGAGAGAACACACAGCTTACAAAACAGAGAAATAATGAAAACCAGAGAGAAGGAATGAATAAATTCTGTGTTGATATGTGAGAAAGATTACAATACATAATATCTATCATGATTAGCAGAAATGAGGAAACATGCCATAGTGGTGGTCTAAAGAGGTTTGATGCATGTCATCAGTTGCGGAGTGAACTAGCACCAAAGCTGTCAGTTACAGAGGTAACTGAGCTTGCATGGGTGAACACTACTATGGGGTAATAAAGAAAGGGCCCCGACAACTAAGACCATAATAGGTCACCCAAAAACAATGCAACTAATGAACACTAAAATAAAATGAGGAAAGAGGGAAAACCTCATGGGAAACCCCCCCCTCAAGATACAATATAGCAAAAGAAGAAAAAGACAATTGCTAGGAAACTGTGTCCTTCACTCCAAGACGATCACGCAAAGAGTGGAACATCTACGCAGTGAAGGTCTTGGTGAAGATGTCGACAGTTTGTTCAGCTAAAGGACAGAACTGCAAGTTGATGATCCACTCATGTATCAAATCTCTAATGTAGTGCATGTGGATCTCTATGTGCTTCGTTCGCTACCTTTATACTAGATCTCTACAGAACTTCAGAGTGCTCTAGTTGTCACACCAGATGACAGTAGGCCGATGGAATTGGATGCCCAACTCAGTGAGAAAATGTTGTAGCCACAAAGCCTGAATGGTTATGTTGACTACCCCTCTGTATTAAGCCTCGGTTGAAGATAGAGCAATAGCAACCTGCTTCTTGCTCAACCAACAGATGGGCCCTGAACCTAGATTGAGTCAAGGATAATTTTAGGGGCAAAATTTGGCCCATGGGCTATTTTTAGGGGGGTTTCTCAAAAAAAAGATTCACCATTTTGCAATTTTGAAGCCCTATTTCGCCCAATTTTGATGGGGTAAATATTTTTCACCCTAAAAATTGCCAAATTATTATATAAGCGATATAAAATCCTTGTAAATTAAAATATTTTTTAAAAAATATCGCCAAACATTTTATAGTTGGTGTTTTAAGAATTGGTAAGATTCGCCAACATTTATACACTTTTAAATAAGTATGGTTCCTTAAAATTATCCCTGGATTGAGTGAGTACCCAGATGTGGACTTGCAATCAATGCTATTGCCAGCCCAGTCAAAATCAGTAAATCCTATGAGATTCAATGCAAAATCTGCTGCATAGAGAATCCCAAAAACGATGGTGCCCTGTTCGTATCAAAGGATCTGCTTGGCAGCCTTCCAATGTAGCTCATGTGGCTCCTACATGACCCGAGAGACTGCCCCAACTGCATATGAGAGATCTGGTCTAGAGTGTGTAAGATACAGCAAGCTCCCCACTAGCTGTCTATATAGAGTGTTGTCAACCAATGGAGTGTCCCCGCCATCCTCAAGTTTGACCCCAGATAGGAAAGGAGTATGTGCAGACTTGCAGTCTGTCATATGGAATCTCTCTAGAAGATCTCGAGCATACTTGGCCTGAGATAGTTTGATGCCTGAGGCATCGTGGTTGATTTCAAGACCAAGGAAGAAATGTAATGGAACCATGTCCGTCATAAAAAACCTGTCATACAGAATCCTCTTGACTACAACAATTGCTGAAGTTGAGCTGCCGGTGATTAACAAATCATCCACATATAAAAGTAGTAGCAAAAGTGAGTCAGCTGTCCTAAGCATGTATACATTCGGATCTCACTTAAACCATACAAAGTTTTGGGACAATAGGTAGGAGTCCATCTTGGCATACCATGCTCTCAAGGCTTGCTTAAGGTTGTAGAGAGACTTCTTCAGTTTGCAAACCAAGGATGAATCTTGTATGAAGCCTTGTGGTTGCTCCATGTAGATCTCGTCAGAGAGATCACCGTGAAGAAATGCATTCTTCACATCCATCTGATGGACTTCCCACCTCCTGGTTGTAGCAATGGCAAGTGCCAATCGAATGGAATCCATCTTTGCTACTGGAGCAAAGGTCTCATCATAGTCTAACCCATCAACCTGCTGAAAACCTTTGGCAACTAACCTGGCTTTGTATCTGTTGATCTGTCCGTCTGCTATCTTCTTGGTCCTGTAGACCCATTTGACAAGCTTCCTATCTAAAGGAAGTGGCACCAGATCCCAGGTCTGGTTCTTGAGGAGAGAGTTGTACTTATCCTGCATAGCAGCTTCCCAGAGGAGATTCCCTGTAGCCTTTGCATAGGCCTACGGCTCTGAAGATAGAACCATGTAACAATGCATGGGAATCATTGGTTCGGTATCTGTGAGTGCATGAGAAGGCTCCTCGAACTGGGACTGCGTCCTCCTCAGATCCACTGGATCACCCACAAGGTCACCTGCATCCTGTGGGCTTGTCTGTGCATATATCTCTCTTAAGCTCCTTATTCTCTCAGGGGAGAAAGGATGTGGACCAGCGTATTCATGCTCATGTTCTCCATCAGATTCAGAACACAAATCTGAACCATGATCTGAATGAGTGGACTCATCATCACGGATGTTTGGTGCAGGTAGAGGAACAAAAGTCTCTGCATGTGACTCCAATGGTGCATGCAAGGGGATTTCCTCAAACTGGACACTTCGCTCAATGAAGAGCTTGTCTGTTGAGGGATCAATCAACCTATAACCCTTCACATCATCGGAATATCCCACGAAGATGCATGCAATGCTCTGAGGATCTAATGCTTTCCTCTTTTCAGAGGGTATGCAGGCCCATGCACATGATCCAAATATTCGGAAGTGGGTGACTTCCGGTTTGTAATCGCTCCATGCCTCAAAAGGAGTCATGTCCTTGACAGATCTATGAGGAGATCTGTTCTGTATGTAGAAGGCACAGTTAAGTGCCTCAGCCCATAGTTTAGAAGGAAGAGACCTTGCATGCAACATGCAAGAGGCCATCTCTTTGAGGGATCTGTTCTTTTGCTTGGCCACTCCGTTCTGCTGTGGAGTGTATGGTATTGTATGTTGCAACTGTATACCTGCCTCTGAACAAATATGTTGACCATTCATGTTCACATATTCCCCCCCATTGTTTGTGCGGAGGATTTTGATCTTTCTCGTGGACTGATTCTCTGCAAGTGCTTTAAAGTCTTTGAGATGCTCAAAAACTTCGGATTTTTGCCTGAGAAAATGCATCCAAGTATATCGTTAGAAATCATCAATAAATGTAAGCACATATCTTGCCTTGTTAATGGATAGATGAGGAAAGGGTCCCATCAGATCACTATGGATGAGCTCCAAGGGAGAGGAGGCCCTCTGAGCCTTCCCTTTTTCAAACTTCTCTTGAGGATGTTTGCCAAGATGTAATGTCCTATTCCAATTAGGCCTTAAGGCCCAAAACCGCTAACCTATGTGATTCCTGTGGGTTCGAGCGGTTACTGACAGCTAGGGAATTAGCTGAGGACTGATGCCATCCATAGAATATCTAAGGCATCATCATTTGGTCAAGAAGGGCCACCAAGGCCAAAGGCCACCTTCGTGCATGCCATCCAAGCATTATTTAATGATGCATGCACTCTTTAAGTCTCCATCCGCATGCATGCAAGTCAACGGCAAATTAGAAGATAAAGTGACCTAGTTAGGTCAAAGATTAGGTTTTGCGCAGTTGAACTTTATAAATAGAGGATAAAGCGAGAGGAGACTTCACTTTGGATTATGATTATTTTGGGAGCTCTTGGATAGCAGCACAGCGTGCAGCACAACAGTTGGGGTTGGAGACGGAGTCTTCAGCTAACAGGATTTCGGCAGTGAAACATCTGCCCTAGTCTTATTCAGGGTAAGCCATACTGGTTCACCACTTGTTCTTCATTCATTCATCAGTTATCTAGCATATGGTATAGATCGTTGCAGGGACACGTGTGCAGCCGTAAAGGGGGGGTTTTCAGCCGAAAAGCCCTAATCAACTGTGGGGCCTTCAGATCTCAGTTTCCTTCCGAAACTCGGGCACCATTCTCATCATCAGCATCATACTCTGGTACCCGATGATTATTAGATCCATCCGTGCTCATCCGGAACAGTTATCAGCAGTTTCGGGATTCTAGGGGCGTGAGCCGCTGTCTCTCAGAAGCAAGTCACTATCCTGCCTAGAGGACTCAAAAATCACTCTTGTATCAGGCATTCTCTCCGGCACGAAAAGGCTATCAGCCCCTCAAATCCGCAGCTCCATCGGACACCTCCTTCCCTGAGGGCGTCATCCTTTTCTGACTGGGCGTCTTGCTGCTGGGGGTTCACCGTAAGCAGAGGAGATCAGTTCATCTCCGATCCAGCTCTCAGTGCTTGCATACTTTCTCCGAAGCAGTCCAGCCAACTTATCAGTGGTAAGTGTTCATTCTATCTCACAAACCCTAACCCTAATTTTTCCTATTAAATAGGGATTTTTGCATGGCAGTTTGCATGCCCAGTTGTATCAGCCTTTTTGCTTAGAAATAGAAAATATCGGGATTTGGGATATTACACAAGAACACAACCTTGACAAACTCCTTTGGAAAATTGAATGTTGGGCAAGCCAATGACCATTCCTTGCTTGTAAAGTTGTTGCATGTATATGAAATTAAGATGACCAAATCTTTCGTGCCATAACCTACTATTGTCATCAGCATGTGTAAGTAATAAGGCAAAATCAGGTTAAATGAATTCAAAAAAGGTGTAAAGCCTAGATCTGTGATTTACCTCACCAATGGCAACTTTAGAGTTGCTTTGTATGTCGTAGATATTCACAGCATCATGAGTGAATTCAACTCTCTTTTCGGTGCCAAAATGTGTACTCTGATGGATGGAGAGAAGATTCATCGAGAGTTTTGGAACATGCAGCACATTCTCAAAGCCACCATGATTGAGTTCCATTATGCCCTTGCCGGTGATGTCGACAAGAGAATCATCCCCCATGAGTATAGGAGGACCTTTGCATCCATCCAATGAAGAGAAGGCTTATTTGGTGGCAACCATGTGGTGAGATGCGCCTGAATCTACAATGCAGGCATAGGGAGATGAATTAATGGCAATCAAAGCATGGCTAGAGTTACCTTTCCCAGGAGCATGATCTTTAGGCTTCTTCTTGGCACCCTCTAGAATGTGATCCCCAAGGTTGTGCTTCTGAGGTATCTGGGCCATCTGATCTATCTGCTTCTTCATACATGAGGATTCTAGATGGAATCCTCTTTGAAAGTATGTGCATTTCTCCAATTTCTTCCCTTTTTCACCTTTGGATCTGGAGGAATCATTGAAGGGTTTGGTGTTCCCTTCCTTCTTTGGATTTACATGTGCCTTTCCTTTATCTTTGGATTTAGATATCTATTTTGGGTTATGACTTCCATTATGCACAACAAGAGAATGTTCCTTGGAGCCCTTGATTTTTCCCATACTGATGAGTTTGTCTTGTTCCCGAAACAAAGATTCAATAAAAGCATCGAGAGTGGGCATGGTTCGGTTCTTACCAGAGGTGAGCCTCACTATATGAAACGCGGCAACAAAAATAGGGTATTCCGGTCCTAGCTTGGAGAGAATGGATAGAACAATCCGTTTTTCCTCCTTAGATTTATCAACCTCGCAACCCTTGAGTTGCAACAGCAAATCCTTGTATCTTGTGAAGAAATCTTGTATATTGTCAAAGCTTCGTGGATCCAAAGAGAGCAACTCTACTTCAAGCATGTGGACTTTCATCTCATCTTGCTTGCCAAAGAGTCCTTTCATGGTGGTCCAAACTTCATTGGGAGTTTTGCAAGAAGAAATATGGAAAAGCAGCTCAAGGGAGATGTTCATGCAGAGGGCTCCGTAGGCCTCATCCATCCGATTGAGGTATTTGGACTTTTCTATGGCTATTGTAGGCTCAACCTCCGTGGCCATAGCAATCCTATATAATCCTCTGCTTCAAAGAAAGATCTCCATCTTTCCTTCCCATGCAAAATAATAGTATGGTGTGAGAATAGCTTCTTTTGGAAACTCCATTCTTCCAACGATTTTCAATCTTCTATACCTGCAAATAAAGAATACTGGTGCGCCTTTGTCCTAGCAACAAAGCTCTGATACCATGTAGATGAGTGTTGAACACCTGCACAGAAAGATCTAGCTAGCAAAAGAGAACACACAACTTGCAAAACAAAAAAATAATGAAAACCGGAGAGAAAGAATGAATAAATTATGTGTTGATATGTGAGAAAGATTACAATACATAATATCTATCCTGATTAGCAAAAATGAGGAAACATGCCATAGTGGTGGTCTAAAGAGATCTGAAGCATGCCGTCAGTTGCGGAGTGAACTGACACCAAGGCTGTCAGTGACAAAGGTAACTGAGCCTGCATGGGTCTCCAACATATCAAGCCCCACGCGTAATTTCATCATCAATATGCAAAGAATTGGCTAAATCTAGAGAATGCATGCAACAATCTTGGTCAAGCTAATTACAAAAAGATAATGAAAAAACTAACCATTTCATTTCCACTTCCAGAGCTATAGGCAGAAATATATATTCATATATCACCTACGAAAGCTAAGGCATTACAGAATCAAAGCAAGAAGAGGTTGATTAACCTATTTGAAATCCAGGGAACAAGAACCTTCTTTGCAGTGGGAAACCATGGCTTTGGAATCCATTATTTTCTTCAAGGTTTGCAACAACAACTGTCTGTGTCACAATTATCTGGTGGAGGTTGGAGCACTACCTCCGACACTGATAAATCTGGAATTTCATACACATCTTCTACTCAATAAGGGTTGCATGTGTATACAAGTCTAGGAGCTGGCAAGGCTTAAAAGGCTTCAATATCTTTGAAGAAGTTCTAGGGTGATAGCTGTTCTAAGTTGAAAAGAATACAAGGCCTAGAGCTGTTGTCAAAGCTGTAGATTTGAAATGATATTCAGTCTAGGTAAAAGCTGGATTTCTTATAAAAAATTAGTATTCTTATGGCCCAAGTGCCATATCTCGCATTAGCAAAAACATAAAAAGCAACAACGACATAGGCTCCAAAAGCATAGGGAAAAGTTTCACCAGCTAAAATGTAGGCAGGTGTAGATTACATAGCTCGTTCCAGATTCTGGATATCTGTAGCTCATGGTATGTGAAGTTTCAGAACCAATTGATCTTGATCCAATTTCTCCATATGGGTAGAGTGTTCACTGATTATTGAGTTTACCGAGTGAAAGAAGCACCTTCTTGCATAAGTGACAGCTATGTAAGAGCGTATGTTGAAAGCTATGGAAAACGCGTCTTGAAAACCAGTTTCGGTATATCGGAGTGTGAATGTTGGGCTAAAACACTCCTACTTATGAAATAGAAGCATTAAAATTATCATGACAATTGAGAAGCATAACTAATAAAATATTATGGCAGCTGACAACATATCATAGAGAAATGCCAGACATCAACCCCACCCCAAGCAGGTTTTGAATAGTTGAATCTGGTTTGATTATATGGTAGAGAATTGAAACCACCTAGAATGTACCACCTTGTCATGTGCTAGACAGATGAATTTACCTTCATGCATTTTACATGAAAATCGGTACACCATTCTGACAGAGTAAAATGACACATAAGGTGGATTAATAAAATCACGAGGAGTCTAGGGAGTGATGCTATTGTTCTTTATTTTAATTTATTTTACTATATACAAGGCCTTGAGATTTTCAAAACTTTCTATCAATTATGTCAATGTGTAACATGTTGATTTTTGACGCTTGGTGAATTTGTATTGAAATAAAAATGTAAATGCTGATAATGTGAGAATATGCATTGTCATTAATAGAGAGTTTTTCTGAGGGTGAGATAACCCTTATAATATAGTCAATGGCTAGTTTTTCTGAGGGTGATGATAAAATTGTGTAAATTTTATCAAATGTATAGATCTGCCTTCATTTCTCACAGATGGGTTCTCTGTAACAGCCGCACTGCTCACTAACAATTAACAGCGGCTATGCATCGCTAATTAACTTAAGGTTTGTAGAAAAGTGCGGGGGGTGAAAGAGAGCCTATAATCAGTGAATACCTCGGGGAAATCTTGAAGATCAGCTTTCTCTGACTTTGATTTTAGTGATGGAAATATATGCAGAAACAAAAGAGGTTGAAGTACCACTTTAACATCCACTAAAATACTGGTATCCACTGAAACCCTCTATATTTACAATAAACAGAGAAGATTTCCTGCCTACCTAGCGTCCAATTCACTGATGGTGACATCATTTATAGAAGGAACCAAATGATTCTGTGTAGAGACTGACGACACAGATGATGCAGTGGCAGACGACCGTGACTGGTGAGTCCCGCTGTTAGAGCTGCCGGTAGTGGACCCTCCGTAGCTGCTCTCGCTACTTTTCACAAATGCTGGCTTTGTTGGATTTGCTGATGTCACCGAAGCGCTGGAGATCATCAATATAACATTAGAGATGATTGGACGGAGGCCTGGATCAGCTTGCGTGCATAGAAGGGCAACGTGAATGCATCTTATAGCTTGTTCCTGCCTGCAGGTTTCTGTCAATGTCGAATCTATCATATTTGGTAAACATCCTCGCTTGTATAATCTCCATGCCTGCATCACATCCAAGGTAAATGGATGCTCACTTGTAACATCTCCATTATTTCAAACCACTCTTTCCCATACAAAAAAAATCAATTCATACTCACTTGTAACATCTCCATTAGGTCAAACCACTCTTTCCCATACAAAAAAATTCAATTCATACTCACTTGTAACATCTCCAGGTCAAACCACTCTTTCCCATAAAAAAAAGAATTCATGAATTGAAGTCTTACCCATTCTAATAGGCTTTGCATTTCATGGGGAAAATTTGTATCACTGTTTTTCCTTCCACTCACAATCTCTAGGATTAGCACTCCAAAACTATAGACATCAACCTTTACGGATAGTTGACCCCTCATTGCATACTCTGGCGCCATGTAACCGCTACACACTCCAATGAAAATTTATTCAATTAAGTGGGTCGTTTATTGTGGTTAAATCTATCGATTGCATAAACGTGAACTGTTCATAAATTAAATTAGGGAAGAGCAGAGGGGAATTATCTTACTAAGTCCCTGCAACTCTGGTTTGGATATGAGTTTCGTCTTCCGAAAAAGTCTTGCTAACCCAAAGTCTGCTATCTTGGGATTCAATCCCTCATCAAGCAAAATATTGTTTGCTTTAATGTCTCTATGAATGATTCGCAACTGTGAATCCTCATGAAGATACAGAAGACCACGAGCAATTCCCATTATGATGTTATAGCGCTTTTGCCAATCAAGATGTCTCTTCTTTTCTTGATCTGTATTTGTAATTGAAAAATAGTTGAAAAATAGTAAATGTGAGAACTTTTAAATAATCAATCTATGAAAGATTTTTTATCTTTCCCTAACAAAAAGAAATCCAAAATAACCCACCAAACAGGAAGGTGTCAAGACTCTTGTTTGGCAAATACTCATAAACCAGCAACCTTTCAGGTCCCTCGGCACAACACCCAAGCAGCTTTACCAGATTTCGGTGTTGAACATTGGCCACAAGCTTCACTTCATTCATAAACTCTCGTTTTCCCTGTCCAGATCTTAGAGACAGCTTCTTCACTGCTACTTCTTTTCCGTCCCTGGTTATTCCCTGAAAGAATCGGCCCCGTCAACAACCTATGGAAAAACCCCTCTTCATCTTCCTCTATTTGAAAGATGATGTCAAGTCATGTAATTTCATGGGTTAAAAACAATAACAGGTAGATACATACCTTGTATACAGGGCCAAAGCCTCCCTCTCCAAGCTTCTTGTTTACATCAAAGTTATCCGTTGCTTCTATGAGTGCTTCTAAGGTGAATAGAGTTTGCTCCTGCCTCAGCAGTGTCGATTCTGGATCATTTTCATGTGTTTCTGTGAAGACAAAGAAAAAAGGTGAATAAGAATCCAATTTCTTTAGATACCACAAGTTTGGTCGTGCGAATCAGAGGACAAAATTGCAGATTCTACCTTCATTCTGCGCACGGACTCCTGCCTTCTGTGAACTGGCAGGTTTCAATTTCCTCCACATGGCAAACAAACAGACCATTAACCCTAGAACCACGCCTCCCACAATCCCCAGTATTATGGGTAATGTTTTGGAAGAGGAACCTTCTGTAAAGTAGATCATGCAATATATGTTGTATTGTTATTAACAGAAATTGAAATTACAATCAAATTGTACAAAAAATCAAATGGGCAAATCATAAAACAAGATGCAGAAGAGAGAGATTACTTGACGTGGTGGGTAAAGTTCTGTTCGATGGAGGAGTCTGGGTAGCTTGTGTAGGAGGGTTTGCCCCAGAGGATGGAGCTGGTGGAGGTGGACTAGTACTACTCCCTCCAGTACCAGTGTCAAAAAAGGGGTATATTTCATGTCGGACTGTGCAGCTTCCCAACACTGCTTGAGCTCCTTGCTTGAGAGAACAACAGCTGTAGAGGTTATCCCTTGCTGTTTGTAAACAAGATCTGCAGTCGTGGATGGATATATCTCTCCAACATTGAACAAGACCGTAAACGATGTCAATAGCAGAATATGGATCTGACCCTTGAGCGAATCCCTTATTTGTAGAATTGTAAGCCTTATTAGACAGGTTGAAAAGGAGATTTGAAGTGGTGGTCCTAAACTTATACAGATTACTCGTGCTCATATCCATAGTGTTCACCAGATATTGTCCGTCGGTGTCTAGCTTTGAGAAGAAGCTAAAGTTCTCGTATCGCACGAAGCAGTTATCTAGCCATACTCGGCCGCCTATGTCGTTTCCGCATTTCTGTAGAAGGCTATCGTTTGCTTGCTGTGAACAGATTGAGCATTCTTGTGGAGATATGTTACCTGTGCACTGGAGGAGGCCATAGATTCTGTTGGGACTTTGGCCATATGAAGAAGTGTTGAACCCTGTTTGAGGTGCGTTCTTCGTTAGATCACCCATCACCCTATTCAAATTGCTCGAAAATGTACTTCCATCGGCGTAAGTAGAATCATTATTGCATTTATATGACCGTAATTCTGATTTAACAGAAGGAAAATTGCTAATGAATAGCAAGCCGATCAAATGAAAGAGAATAGTTGCATGTTTGCAAGAATTAGCAGAATGTAAGATGGAAGTATCTAAGTATATTCTCATGATGTTCGATCTGGCAGGCGATGTCCAGGATTATTATGAATATGCGATTACATGCCCCTACAAAACTGGTGGTGTTAGATCATTGAGACACAAGAAGCAATAGTCTGGGTGCGAATTGGGATTTTGGAAGTATCTACTGGGCACTGGGCAGGGATTTCAAAATCGATGAAATTTCTCTGAAAAGGTACAACCCTGCAGATTTGGAAATCTAATTCTATATTTCAAAATCGATGAAATTTCTCTGAAAAGGTACAACCCTGCAGATTTGGAAATCTAATTCTATTACGACATGCCCAAAAGACGGAGTGGGATATGGACAAACTAAAACACCCCGTTTTCTGAAACTGGTCTTTACATAAAACCGCTCCACTTCCACCAGCAGTCGCCCTGTTCTTCTGACGTGTTGATGTCCACATCAAATCCTGCCTGTATTGCATTATTGTCTGAAAACTTAGTCAGACACGGAAAATTCAATACCCTTACCAACCTCCCCATCCATCTCTATTTCGGTCAAAACAATTTTTCGAGCTAGTCCATTCATCATGGACTGGATATGGTAGGGGCAGTAGCGTTGAGGGAGGGTGATAGCGGGGTGAGGGGGTGAAGGTGATAGCGGGCATGGCTTCCAAGGAGAGGCCGAATCAATTGCCTCTGCTCGGAGATTTTTCTGCAATCGTTGTTTATTGTGGCTTGAAACTCTCAGTAGTCGCGCACCATTTGCAGAAGGAAATCCAGACGAGAAATCAAATGTTTCTGATATTCAAACCAAAAGGAGCTTCGATATCGGCTAAGCATCAAACCAACCAGAAAATAATACAGCTCTTGAATAGCTACAGGAAAAAGGGGACAGAGGTGAATCAGTCTCCGTGCCTTTCAAAGAAGAGCAGGACATGCTATTTATGAGGAAGAGCGAGGTTTTAAATTTCGGTTGTAATTATCTTTCTGTCGATGATTGGAAACATTATTATTCTGCTATATCTAGCGATTCCCATGTTTCTCTGTAATCTAGTTCTGACTCTTCTACTCTGCTCAATTCCAAGCTTCAAGCTTGTTGTGGGCTACAATATTGTTGCTCGGGCTCGACTCTGCGTTCAGACGTTGTTCAGTGTGCTGATAAGAGAGGGACGTGACTCCGATATAAATAGGGTGAAGGGTTTTATTTTCTTCTTCTTTATTCTCCGTTTTCCTTGAGTCTAGCGTAGTGAATCCACATAATAGCGAAGGAGCTAATAACGCTTCTCCAGATATTCGTCTCCATGCTTATGACCAGTATTTATTTGACCCTTGCCTTTCTTCATCAATGAGATAACAGGTATTAAGGACCAAGTCTATCGTTCAGAGACTACTGGGGCCAGATTTGAAATGGGTTATTCGAAATCCTAGTTGTACATTACCACTGGTGGCAAAAAGGCCTCAGGAATGCCAATTATTATTGTGGGAAAGCCATGAAGAACACGGGATTTTGCTGCCATGGACTCAGGTGGAAAATGTTTGTCAGAAAGTTCAAGAGCGAGGGGAGGAGCATCCTCTTCTGCCATACAACGACCTCCACAGGAGGGCTTTAGTTCCAGTATGACCCATTGAGCTCTGCACAGAATTTTGATGAAAGGTGTTGGCAGCATTCTGAGTTGTATATCCTTGGAAGGGCTTCTCTGCCATATTTGTGGTCACCCATTGCAAAACCTAAGGGTAAAAAAATTATTTGAAAGCCATTAAAAACCATAAATCCCATAGAATGTATCTTATGTCTAAAGGCAATGTAGGCATTATTCTTTTGCTTTGTATCAAGTTCCCGCTCCCAAAAATGGGAGCTTAAACATTCAACTTATTTGTATTTGGGAACTTTCTTTTGAGGGATGGTGTATGTCCTTGATAAGGATAGCCCTCTGATGAGTGATTTATTTGCGTTGTTGGCTTAACTGTTATAGTGGTTTATAATTTATATATATATATTTTGGGGGATGTTGGTTATTAAAGTTCAGTTCAGTGTGTTTTCAAAGTGTTATTTAAAATTAACAAGAATGGTGAGATTTTGGAAGCTTTAGCTTTTATACCAGGTGGAGACTTGTAACAAAGTTAAGGTTGAAAACATTCTATCTTGATGTTTCAGTCACATTTGATAGGTACATTCTGCATTTGCCTCCCATGGGCTGGAGACTGTAGGAATGGACTTCAATATTTTTTTTCACTAAATATATGTAATTTTTATGTATACATCAATATATATTAAATAGACTTTTCTTTGGCCAATACTAATGTATTTATAGTGAATTTGGGCTAAAGTAATTATATTCTGTCTTCATTAAAAATGCTTATTAAAAAAAAGAGTTTCAATTTTTTTTGGTTAAGCTTTAGTCTTTTAATAAATTACTATCACCGTTAGACTAAATTTGATTCTCGCTGCTCTTTATGTTTATCCAGATTTTATTTGAGAATTTAAGAAAACAAATGTAAGATTTCATGGTCTTTCTAGTAAAATTTCAGACAGATAACTCTGCCAAAAGAGACTGAAAATAACATTTCCCAAAATAGGTGCAAAATTACATAAACATAAAAACAAAAGAAAACAAGAATATAGAGAATGACATATTGAAAATTTCAGAAAATTGCAAGGTATTGTTATATCAAAATCTCCATATAAAAATGTATAATCATAATGTCATAAAAAAAAAATTAAAACTTATCCATTACAAGTAGCATAGATATTAGTATTGATTTTTTGAAGTCTGAAATTGAAGGTTTGAAAGTGTATAGATAATTGAAATGTTTGTTCCTATGACTACTTTCTTCCTAATAATGAGATCTTTCCTAACTTGTAAACTATTTGGAATATTTATTTTTGTCTGCCTATAAATGTAATATAAATGTAATGCAAGGTCTCTTTCTTAAAAATAAGATAGGACAAAGGTAGTTCAGAATTTGTTGCAAAATGAAAAGAAATATTTTTTAAGCCTAGTAAAGTGGATGTACAAAAGTTTTACCCAATCTCTACAAAATGTTGGTGCATTTAGTTTATTGTGATAATGGTTATGCATGACTTTTAATAGAGGAATGCCTTCCACTACCAATTTTGGAGCTCACATCAGCAACAAGACCAACACCTATAGCATCACAACTTGTAAAAGCAAGGGAAACATTAAAATGCTTCATTTATACAATTAAATAAGAGAATTTTGGAAAATGCCAAGTGTTTGAAATGTATTTATGCAAGATGTAGATGATTAAGCTGATGTATAAAAAAATGCTTATATAATTTTTGCTAACTATAAATGGAATTATGCTCTAAATTTTTTAATTGTAAATCTTTTTTGAACATAAGATATGCACAAAAAAAATATCTCCTTTGGTTCAGCTCATCAAGTTTTTGGACTTGAATGTGCATGGTTTTTTATAATTTTTATGTAAACTGGTGGTTTTTACTGTAATCCTATAAACATATAGATATGTTGGCATCTCACCTTTTTTTGTACTCTAGCATGGCGTCTTCTTGTTTTCTTAAATAATCTGCAGGTCAATAAGATCTTTGAAGAAATTTACAATAAAATAGGCTTTCATATATTTATGTTTATAAGTTGGCATCTCACCTTTTTGGTAATCTAGCATAGTGCCTTCTTGTTTTCTTAAATCATCTGCAAGTTAGTAAGATCCTTGAGGAAATTTACAACTAAATAAGCTTTTATATATTAAAAGAATGAGGATCATATATGTAAATATTTATGCAGGGAATTCTTTCTTTTAAGTTTGATGGTTTTTAATAATTAGATTTATTTCAAAAATTGAAATTTATATATTTTTATTTTTTCACAAATTAAAAAAAGGTTCTATCATGCAAATAATAATGCTGGTGGTTTATCTTTGATGGTTTTCATTAATGAGATTTATTTCAAAAATAGAAATTTGTATACTTATATTTTTTCACAAATTTCAAAAAGGTTTTATGATGCAAATAATAATGCTGGTGGTTTATCTTTTCAATTGTGGAAATTGATGTTGGCTATTTTAACAAATATGTGATGAAATTGGGAAGAAATATACCCTTATAATGTTATTTCCATGTGGGCCATTTGATTGCAGTCTATACCATTTGTACAGATGCAAGTTGTAGCCTACACAGTTCATATTTATAAAATTCTATGGCTTTGTTAATAAATGGTGATAAAAAATTGCAATATTTTTTATGTATTTCTCGTAAGTTGGCTTATCAATTGTATGCATTCAACTTCATTATTGTCTAAAACATGCTATTCGTTTTTTGGTTCTGTGTTCGGAGAGGCTTGAAATTGTCACGTGGGATGCCTGTAAATAGTCATTTTGAAATAAAAATGAAATCTGCATGGATTCCAAGGGCTGATAAAACCATGCCATGTACGATTTGAGATAAAATTTGATAAATTTTTTTAAGAACATAATTGAAAAAAACAATTATATTATGAAACCCAAATTCAGTTGAATAATAATGTTTTCAGTCAGCTGTGGAGAGATAATTGCAACTCAAATTTGAACCCTCACTCACACTAAACAGTATGTTCTTATCTTGCTTGAAAGGCATGGATCCTGGTTCACCTATGTCGTCTTTTTCTTGTGATTTAAGCACTATATTATTTTCTGGTTGGTTTGCTATAGTGTCGATATCTAAGCTCTCATATTATTTTGAATATCATAAACCTTCTCATCTGAATTTATGTCTGCAAATGGTACGCTATCATTGAAGAATTTTCAGCCACAATAAACAATGATGACAGAAAGAGCTCCAAACAGATGCAATTGATTCGGCCTCTCCTTGGAGGCCATGTCCGCTATCACTCCCAGACTCCCACTGTTACTCTATGATAAATGCTTAGCTTGGAAAATTGTTTTGAACGAACTCGGGAGGAATGAATTGGTAAGATATTAAATTTTCCATGATGGATCTTCAGGTGACGGCAACGCGGCTCTGAAAAGGCATCTCTGCAAGGGCAGCAGGCAGGATTTGATGTGGACATTGAGATGAGATGTCAGAACACCACAGCAAGAGCTATCCATTGAGCTGCAGAGCATTTAATGCGATTGCAGTAAGCTTGATGACCGTTAAATCTGAACCACCTCAAGATCCAACGATCATAAAGCTTGCTGCAGCAGCATTAAATGCTCTGTAGCTCAATGAATAGCTCTTGCCGAACATGACGATGGGACAAACGACCGTTTGTATGAGTGGAGCGGTTTTATGGAAAGACTGGTTTCAAAAAACGGAGCGTTTTAGTTTACCCATATCCCACTCCCCAAAAGACAAACTTACAGCCTACAGGGGTCATTACGCCTTTTGTTTGTATGAAATTGAAATTGAATTTCTTTATCAAAGCTTGCCTTCTTCTAGAAGATGGGGTAAGTAAATATGTTAATGTAAACTGTACTTCTAGAGTTGACTAGAGTTGAGCAGGGCATATAAGTGGTGTGGGCGCCCCTACAATCTCTCCCATTCTTTCTCATATGTACCATGACAGATGGTGTCCAACAGTGTCCAGCGACTGAAAGTATGTAGGCGAAGTAGGCTAATCTCTCGACCATTTGCATGGGGCTCACCTAGTGTCGTTGAAGACTCCCTTCATGGCGTTTGCTTACTTCGTCTAGTGCGACCCTTCTCCGGCTAGTCGGGTGATTGCACACTCGTCAATGGAAAACTTTAGCGCACAATTGGGTCCACCTCATTGTCCTTGTCAGCGATGCAACTGCGGAGTTAATGCATGGATTTTCAGCGATTTTGTGTTGAAGAGTGTAATCTCATCCATAATTAGTTAGTGAGTTAGGTCATCTGTGTTATTGTCATTTGTATTTCCTATTTAAAGAGTCCTTAATAATGAGAAGGCATTCAATTTGCCCATTGTGCTTCTCCCGCTTCATTCTATTCTTTCACATGGTATCAAAGCTTACGACCTGATCCGTCCATTGTTGGGGTAAGCCTTTTCACAAAGTGGAAAGCACTCTCGTTAAGAATCCATTTGGAAGGAGATAGCCTCCGGAGCCAAGGCAGGCTATTTTATTGTATTTTATTTTTCAGATCTGAATTTTATTTTCCGAAGCATACTATTTTCCAGATCTGAATTTTATTTTGAAAAGCACGCTATTTTTATCTTCCAGATCATATTTTAGGTTTCAGTTTGCACTAACCCTAATAAAAAAGGAGTAGTCTAACGGGTCGACGATTTCGCCCGGCGTTAGACTACTCCGTCCATCGTCTCCGTTAACAGGCTCTATTAACCGTCAACGCGTCCGGCCCCTTCCGTTCTCGTTTTCGTGAGCATTCTTCACCGGGTCCCACATGATCCCTGCAGATCTGTCATTCCCGTCCGTCGTCGGGTGAAATCGTCGCTTCACTGTTCAGACATGGTGTTCAAGACACCGAATTTGAAATTTGAATTTCAAATGGCCACCGTCCACGAAAGTTTCCTGCGATGGTTCTTCACACCAATTCCCTCTATTCTCGGCCATGGCAGAATAATCTTCCCATTCCATCAAGGATACCTACGAAAAATCACCAAAAAATGGCGGTCGATAGTTCGAATCCTGCACAATGTGCAGAGGAGGAGCGCTTTCCAGGTTTGCAAGAAGGAAACGCGTGAATGGATGTGAAACATGCTTGTTCTCTGCATACTATAGCTTTGATGAAGGCGCTGAGCATTTTGCAACAGCTCATAAGATCTTTGGGGTGAGCATTGTCTTGGAACATTCACTGCATATTCCCATACTCAAGCGTTGGCAGACAGTTGTAAGGTATCCTACCAGGCATAGGCTCCACTATGAGATCCCGTCTATGGCTAGTTGGCAGATAGTTGTAAGGTATCCTACCAGGCATAGGCTCCACTATGAGATCCCGTCTATGGCTAGTATATGGCTGCTTAGCGCACATTTCGGCCTTGCAACAACATGTATATGAACTTAATATTAATTGTAAGAACATAAATCGCTTATGCTGCAAGTATCTCTAGGTCTCAAGATATGTGTAATGATTTTTTTTACAGCACTTTGCATGCAGAAATATCATCTCTCTGCCATGTCATACTATCCCGAGCGCTACAAGGTGTTCTTGTCTCCTCATTAAATTCTGTGGAATTTTCTTAACAAAACTTCGGTCAGTAAACCAAACTCTATCCAATTTCTGGTCTAGTTTGGTTCAACCTGCCCAACTAGACCAGAAATGAATTTGATGAGGAGACAAGATGTTTTGTTAAAAAATGTCATTGTTTGCATTCATGTCAAAGACGAACTGGAAGCCGAATTGGATTATGTGGACAATCACCAATTCATTGCCTGCGATGAAGATGATGATCAATATTTCAGCTTAATGGATCCCCATTCTTTTTCTGATGAATCCTCTTCTGATTCCTGTAATTATGTTTCAACGACCGCATGTTCCAACTGTTCCTTCAGCTCAGAAATTGATAGACAGGCAGAAGAATTTATAACCACATTTTACCAACAGATGTGCCTGCAACACCAAGAATCTTATGGAAAATTCCAAGAAATGTTGGCAAGAGGATCCAGTTATTTGAAATCAATTAAAAGTTCTAAGTTTTAGTGTAAGTTTATATTGATAGGTTTTTATATTTTTCAATTTAGAGTAGAGGAGGAAGTGTTATTATTTCTAGATTGTAGGAAGATTAACAAAAATGTTGTTGCCAAATTTATTTTATGGGCATTATTTTAAATTTAAAAAAAAACAATTATAATAAAATCTCAATTTACATGTGATGTTAATTGCTGACTGTTAACTAAAGCATTGATAACTGGCAGTTCATCCCAATTAACTTGTGACTTATCACCTACAACAAGTTAAGTTAATGGGCTAATTGTATTGTGTTTCATAGCAAACATTTGGAGGTAAGATTGCCGGTTTTCATTAACTTAACAAACTCACAATTAGCAGACATTTGGAGGTCATATTGCATCTTAAACAAACTCACAATTAGCAAACATTTGGAGGTCATATTGCATCTTAAACAAACTCACGATTAGCATCTTACAGAATGTAATTTGCTTATTAACTAAACAACCTCACAATTAGCATCTTCAGCGATGTAATTTGCTTATTAACTAAGCAAACTCACAATTAGCATATTACAGCATGTAATTTGGGTAATTTCTATGTACTGTGAAGCAATGTAGGAACTTGAAACCTAAACAGCTAATAAACTTAAACAACCTGTCAAGTTTAACCATTTTGACAACTCTGTAATCAATTTTGAGCATTTTAAAACAAAATTATGACTGTCTTTTTGTTTTCTAAATCATATTTGCTCATCAAATTCCTGCACTGCTGCAAAGATGCGTGCTCCTGTATTGACAACTTATGCATTTCTTAGTCACATTCTCCATCCCAGTTATTTATTTTCTGATACAAACGTTTTCCATCCTAGTTATTTATTTTCTGATACAAGAATATAGTAATTGTTTGGCAGTCATTTGATTAGTTTGGATATCTTTTTCAGCCAAATACTCGGGTTGATCTCCACTGGCCATCCATCAATTGAAATCGATGCAGCCTTATTAAACTAGTCTGTTGAAGATCGTTTTGCCTTTACACTAGGCTTCCATTGGACTCCCAGTTCAGCAAAAAAAAATCATGTAGGATTTGAGACTGATTTGCTCTCGTAAAAACTGTCACTGTAGACGTGCATTCAAGAGTTCCTTGTGAAACAGTTGAAGGGTGCATGATACAATGTTGTGTTCTGTAAGGTTAAATGGAAGAGGGGTGGAAGAGTTACCAGGAGTTGATACTCAAATATGGTTTTGTTTTGATTCTGGCCTTCTTGATCACTACTTTTATCTTTTATCATGTGAATACAAATACTTCAACATAATGTTGAAGGCTTATGGGATTTGAACATGCGGCACGATCATGCTCGCAAAATTAAACTTCCAAGACTTCACATTTGGTATAGGATGCTTTTGAGACGAGGACACACTTTATAATGATAAGACTATCAAGGCACATATATGGGATACTTATGAGTAAGAGAGGTATGGGATACTTATGAGTAAGAGAGGTTTGACACATATAGAACCTTAATTTCTATGTTCTGTTTTGCTAATCTTTTCCTATTCTCCATGACCTTTTGAGATTATTTGAAAGATTCTCTGAAGAAAACTTAAAAAGTAATAGATTTGCAGGTTTTTAGTCTAAGTATAAGTTTAGTAGATTTGATAGCATTAGCTTCATTTAATTGATCAGAATAACCTATTTCCTTGAAGGTCTGTGAGAATTATATTGGGGTAAAATCTTGAAAGGCAGTTCAAATAGAGATGCATATTTAGTTTTCAGATAGAAGTTTTAGAATTATTAGACGTATATGTAGGATAAAAATCTATTCAATTAACGATTTCGTCAATTTGGATGTACTGGGACACCTTTTAACTAGTATAATTTGTCGTTTAGATTCTACTATTTTATCTACAATGGGATTTTGTTCTATCTGTATTCCCTGATCTTAGGTTGTTTCCAAGATAAAGCAATAAGTATTGCTGTTATTTTCAAACACATGAAGTGTTATTCACCATATGTCACTAGGAGAAGTTGAGCTTTAGTGTTTTGTTTTGATCATTGCAATGCATTCAGAGTTACAACTAACAACAAATAAAATTAGCACAGTTACAAGTAGCCTGGCAGGTGAATGTTGATAAGCACAACTAACCATTAATTTGGTTTTGTGAAGACAGTTAGTTGTTAACCATTAATTTAGTTTTGTGAAGATAATTGGTTGTTAAACAAAAACTAAAATCTATAATTTTATATTCGTTATTCATACCATATTGTTACAGTTTGAGTTAATATAAACACAAAACAAATACTATTTAATAAAAAAACAAAAAACAAAATGTTAGCAGTATTTAAACTTATTTAAATCTTAATTAAAATACATTTAAACATAACAAGATACAAATTAATACTACCATAAAATAAAATGAATCAGTGCTGTACACTTCTTGTATTTGGGTTAATCTTGATTATCCACATAAATATGGAAGATCTAAAATCATATCTAAATACCTCTAAAATCATATCTAAATACCTCTGCACATAAATATGTCTCCCTGATCTTTCGAAACTCAATCTTAACAGCCATAAAACACTGAGGTAAGAGAAGTTGCCCAACTGTTTTGCATTGAAATGTCTGCTGTTATCAATAATCCAGTGTTCTTTGGGAAAAACCCATCAGATCCAATATTCTAGAAAATGAAACGCTATTTTATTTTTTTCGCATCATCTGTGGACTATCATTTCCATCATGGTCTATTGTCGACATGGAGAAAGTCTTAGATAGACATCTATTCATCGTCAAGATTAATTCTTTATTTTCTAAATTTTTTCAATCACACTTCTGTGATAGAGTGAGGTCCACAAACCCTAGCAACGCAATGACTGAAAGTTTATCTCTGGGTATCCCCAACATGGGCATTGGCTGATATAACGACCATGGCTACGAGCATATTTGAGCCACCCATTCTTGCAGCGCTTGATATGAGAGCGTTGAGAAAACAAGATATGACCTTTTGGTTAGGGTTTATACAAGTCCCAAAACCTGCAGATGTTGGTGAACATTTGAAACCCAATACAAGGCCCAATCACTAGCCCGCCTTCAGCATAGCTTGAGGGAGTTGAAGCTGAGACCTCTACTATGATACCATGTAAGGTTTGGGGTTACACCAAAACTTTCAGATGTTGGTGAACATTTGAAACCCATCACAAAGCCCAATCACTACCAATGGAAGTTAGTCCACTTGTTTTATATTCCGAGAGGTGCAACAGTTAGGCCATGTGAAGGTTGTACTGATACTCCAACAGTTAGTGGATACATCATTTTTCAAGCCACTTGAATAGTGGAACAGTAACTTCTCCATGCACCTAGTATCATGGCACTGTCCTAGCTTTCCCGTACCTGGTTTATATTTGCTTTTAAATAGTTTGTTAGATTCCATTCTCCGTGTTCACAATCAAATCTAGTTGGAAATATTGCAGATATTGGTTATTAAGGTGATAGCCTTTTAATATTATCTTATATTATGGGCTTAGTTGAGTGGATCAATAACATTAACCAGAGTGTAACAAGTGTAAGATCAACATTAATTTCATGGTAGTCCTTTATTGTTATGATAAATGCATTTTGATTAAGATTTAAATAAGCATTATTTAAGTGATGGTTAAAAAAACGGATAGCTATAATGTTTTTTATGTGTATATTAATTAATTTAATGTTGATTTAGTAATTAGTTGAAATTTTATTCTTTGTTTAACAAGCAACTATTTCCACAAAATTAAATGGGTAGTTGTGTCTATCAATCTTCACCTACCATAGATTAAATAAAAGTACATCACAAACTAAAAATTATAATAATAATATCCAAACCTTCTAAAGTGACCCTACAAACAACCAGGTAGGTAGATAAAATCAATCTGTATTTATACCAAAACAGATGATTATACAAATGGGATAGGACCATTTCAAACCAGTCCTCTCACATTCACAAAGAGAAACGTATTACAGATTTGAAGTTGTTGATGCTTTTGCAGTATCAAATTTGGGTGTATTACTGAAATTAAGAATTTAAGTGATTTCAAGCTTAAAGAATGGTGCTGCTGATTTTCCGGTTTCTTAATATTTATTGGTGTTTTTTTATGGTTGAATCCTTTGGCCAGTTACTATGAATATGAGCTTCTTGAATAAGACAAATGAAACCAGTTAATATGCGTGATTGACTTTTACACTACTGCCCCTGCATCAAGGAGTAGGTGCATGGCAACCTGGATTTCAATGAAGTTGATAGTGTTGTTTTCAATGTTGGAAATATTTATCTAATAAAAAAATGTTTTTAGTTGGGACAAAGTTTTTTCTGACTGTTGGTTGCAGAGTTGCAGCTAGTGTTAAAAGCACTAGGTATCACCAAACAACCTACATTATTGAATTTATGAAAAGATTTTAGCTTTTTCATATGTAAGAGAAAGGAATAAGCCAGTACTAGCGACTGTTAAGAAATGTTATAACCACAACCTTTAAACAAATTTTTTTAAGAAAACATCTTGTCTCCTCATCAAATTCATTTCTGGTCTAGTTGGGTAGGTTGAACCAGACTAGACCAGAAATTGGATAGAGTTTGGTTTACTGACCGAAGTTTTGTTAAGAAAATTCCACAGAATTTAATGAGGAGACAAGAACACCTTGTAGCGCTCGAGATAGTATGACATGGCAGAGAGATGTTATTTCTGCATGCAAAGTGCTGTAAAAAAATTTCATTACACATATATTGAGACCTAGAGATACTTGCAGCATAAGAAATTTATGTTCTTACTATTAATATTAAGTTCATATACATGTTGCTGCAAGGCCAAAATGTGCGCTAAGCAGCCATATACTAGCCATAGACGGGATCTCATAGTGGAGCCTATTCCTGGTAGGATACCTTACAACTGTCTGCCAACTAGCCATAGACGGGATCTCATAGTGGAGCCTATGCCTGGTAGGATACCTTACAACTGTCTGCCAACGCTTGAGTATGGGAATATCCAGTGAATGTTCCAAGACAATGCTCACCCCAAAGATCTTATGAGCTTTTGCAAAATGCTCAGCGCCTTCATCAAAGCCATAGTATGCAGAGAACAAGCATCTTTCACATCCGTTCACGCATTTCCTTCTTGCAAACCTGGAAAGCACTCCTCCTTTGCACATTGTGCAGAATTCGAACTATCGACTCCCAGTTTTCGGAGGTATCCTTGATGGAATGGGAAGCTTCTTCTGCCATGGCCGAGAATGGAGGGACTTGGTGTGAAGAACCATCGCAGGAAACTTTCATGGATGGTGGCCATTTGAAATTAAAATTTCAAATTCGGTGTCTTGAACACCATGTCTGAACAGTGAAGCGACGATTTCGCCCGGCAACGGACATCGAGGCGACGGACGGGAAGGACGGATCTGCAGGGATCATGTGGGACCTGGTGAAGAATGCTCACGGAAACAAGAACGGAAGGGGCCGGAGGCGTTGACGGTTAATAGAGCCTGTTAACGGAGACGATGGATGGAGTAATCTAACACCAGGCAAAATCGTCGACCCATTAGACTACTCCATAAAAAAGGGATTTTTAAATAAAAATTTCCGATAGCAGAATCAAATTAAAAAAAAAAATCCAGGAGGGCGTCTCCAAATTCAGCTATAACTCAATCTGCTAAAGCGGGGTATGATCCGGGTACCCAATCTGTCGCTCCATCATTGACAGATCACAGATTGCATGATTGCACAGCACATTGCACGATTGTTCTTGGCAGATTGCAGGATTGCATAGCACATTGGCAGCGTTCAACAGCAATAAGAACCAGCAGCGTTCCCATATCTGACTGGACAAGCCCTCAGCGTGAACCAGAAGCCATTCTAGGGTTTTGTGGCAACGTTTGCATCAGATCTGCGTCTTCAATCCATGGAATGAAGAAATTTCTTTGATGTTGTCTTCAATCTGTGGCAACGTCTTCCCAGATTTGTGCTCACCAAATATGCCTTCAACGGAGGCTAAATAAATAAATAAATAAAACGTGGATTCAGAGATCCTTGGTTTATTTCAGTTGTTTCAGATCACAAAAAAAAAAAAAATCTTTGTCTCCAATCGCTGGTTTATTTTTGTTCATTAAGATCACTGGTTTAAGGCCTTATCCAATCTACAGCTCCAAGACTTGCGCGGTGGTTTGATCTAATCGAAGCGGATCGAATTGCAGTACATGACAAGTGTAATTTAAGAGAGGGTCTCGAATGCAGCGTGGAGCTCAAGTGACAGATTTCAGCTTGGGAAATGACTGCGAAGCAGATCTCGTCTTCGATTGAGGGAAGGAGACAAATTTTTTCTTTTGAAGGACACATCCCATCCAGCCCACCCACGACATCATTATTTTTTCTATAGAACGTTACCTAAGTTGACCACCGCTCCTCTCCCACATTGAGAAAGCGATTCCATCGCTCATCAACACTCTCATTGTTGCTTTTGCTGAAACCATTGTTGATGAGGTAGAAGTCAATCCTATTGTACCAAGCTCGTGGAGCTAGTTTTAGACCATACAAGACCTTTTTCAGCTTATACACTTTGTCTTCATGACCTTTGACAGTATAACTAGGTGGCTGGTCTACATAAACTTATTCTTCAAGAAAGTCATTAAGAAAGGCGGATTTCACATCCATTTGATACACAGACCATTGATTTTGTGCTGCAATGGCAAGTACAGCTTTGATGGTATCCATCCTTGGTATAGGAGCAAAGGTTTCATCATAATCTACACCATACTTATGTGCATAACCTTTGGCAACCAACCTTGCCTTGTGATTTTCAAGTTCTCCTTTTTCATTCAATTTGGTCTTATAAACCCATTTGACTCCGATACTGGTTTTGTTTGCAGGGATGTCAACAAGATCCCAAGTCTAATTTTTTTGTATTGCATCAATCTCTTCGTTCATGGCTTTTACTCACTGTGCATCCTTCACTGCTTCATTAAAAGATGTGGGCTGACAAGAGAAGAGAGCAAATTGAAGTTGCTCGTCAATAATTGGAGTCTGTTCATATAACTCTCAAGCTTTTGGTTTTTCGGTTTTGTGGTGGATCGTTTGCTGCTTGTTCTTGTTGTTGTACTTCCAATCTTGGAAGTCTGATAGGTAGATCTGGCTGATGTGAGCGTTCTTCATGTTGTATGTCTGAAGGATCACTCCAACATTTGTCTTCAATGAACTTTATGTCTCTGCTCACCACAAGCTTTTTGGTGACAAGATTATATAGCTTGTATGCTCTATGTTGTTCACTATAACCAGTGAAAATGCAGTGCTCATTTTAATTATCTAACTTTCTTCTGAGTTCATCAGGTATATGCGCAAAGGCAACAGAACCAAAGATTCTAAGATGTGAGACACTAGTCTTGTGCCACTCCATGCTTCTTCAGGAATATTGTCTTGGACAGTCACTGTGGGTGATCTGTTGAGCAAGTAGACTGAGCATCCAACAGCTTCAACCCAAAACTCATCTGATAGCTTCTTATGTGACAGCATCCTACGGGCCATGTTCATAATGGTCCTGTTCTTTTGTTCAGAAATTCCATTCTGTTGTGGAGTGTATCTAGTAGTGAACTGTCTCTGGATGCCATGCTACTTACAAAAGTCTGAAAACTCATGTGAATCATATTCACCTCAACCATCTTACCTAAGCATTTTAATGGACTTTCCACACTGCTTCTCAGTGAGAGCCTTGAACTCTTTAAACTTGGAGAAGGTCTATGATTTGTTCCTGAGAAAATAAATCCATGTTTTCCTGCTAAAATCATCAATAAAGGTTAGAAAATAGAAACTGCCTCCTATGGATTGGGTTTGCATGGGTCCACAGAGGTCTGTATGAACTAACCCAAGATGCTCTTTGGCTCAAGATGTGGAAGTGGGAAAACTATCCTTATGATGTTTACCAATGATACAATCCTCACATGTGCTGGATTGTTCATGAATAACCGGTAATCCTTTGACCATTGACTGTTTGTGCAGGAGATTGAGACTCTTGAAGGGAAGATGACCGAATCTACAGTGTCATAACTAGGATTCATCTTCACTGGAAACTGTATGAGCTACAGGATGTGGAAGGTTGGCACTCCTAAGACTAAGTGGAAAGATTCTATTCTTGGTCATTTCAACTTTGGCTATGAGTCTCTTAATAGGAGGTTTATCATAGATAGCACAATATGTATCATGAAACCTAACATCATACTTATTCTGAAGTAATTGACCTATACTGATCAAATTTACAGTGAAATGAGGTACATAAAACACCTCATGAATGGACATCTTTTCATTTTGCTTACTAAGTACAGGAATAGTACCTTTTCCTTTTGCTGGAACCAGAAAGTCATCTCCTAGCTTGATATTCGTGACAACAGAGGAATCCAGACTAGACAATAGTGACTTGTTACCTGTCATGTGATTGTTGCAACCGTTGTCTAGTAGCCATAGATCTAAGCTGCAGTGTTCTTCAGTTGCTTGATAAGACATAAACATCACCTCTAGTAAGCCTTCTTCTTCTTTGAAGACTTTGGCTCTGCTATTGTTCTGGTTGTTGTTCTGGTCAGCTTGCTTCTTTCTGCATTCTTGTTCATAGTGCCCATACTTCTTGCAGTAGTTACACTGAACATTGAACTTATTGGTCCATCTCTTGCCTCTTCCCCTCTGACTTGGAGAGTTGTGAGAGTGTTCTGAATGCTCTGAGTGTTCATGATTGTGACTGGTTCTGTATTTTGTAGATCAAAACCATCGGCCTCTTCTTCCTCTACCTCGTCCTCCTCTGCCTCGACCTCTTTTGAGGGAAGCCTGGGTGCTGAATGCATTGGTCAACGATTCTTCTTCTTGAATGAATCGCGCTTCATGAGATAGAAGAGATCCAGTCAACTCTTCTAGGGTGAACTTAAATAGGTCTTTTGCTTCTTCTATGGCAGTCACTACCATAGCAAACTTCTTGGTGAGACACTGAAGAATCTTTTAAACAATGATATTTTGTTCTAGATGTTCACCATAGGTTTGGAATTGGGTCACAATACTCGAAACCCTAGTTATGAACTGATCCACAGTTTCTGACTCTTTCATCTTCAAACTTTCAAATTGAAGGAATAGGGTTTGCAGGCTTACCGTTTTAACGCGATCGGTTCCCTTGTAGGCCGATGCAAGCAGATTCCAAGCTTGATATGCGCTGGTAGCACCTGAGATCCGTGGGAAAATGGACTCCTCAATGCAACTTTGGATCATCCATGTGGCTGTGAGATCTCGGTCTCAACGAGCTTCGAGAGCATTCTTCTGGGCATTATTCATTGCGGCTAGAGAAGCCACTTCAGGTTCTTTGAACTCGGTTTCCACCATATCCCAACATTTGTTGAGTTGCAGAAATGTCTTCATTTTTATAGACCAAAATTCATAGTTAGCTCCGGTCAGAATAGGTCCGAAGATCAGCTTTAAAGAGCTCATATTAGCCATCTGATATGACTAAAAAACATTTTCCCTTGCTTTTCTTTCTCTTTTTTTTTGTATTAAAAAAAACAGAGAAAGAAAAACAAAGACAAATATTTTATGGAGATGATTATGATGTATGGACAATGAAAGTAATTAATCTGTTAAAATTACAAGATTTGTGGCACTTCATCGTTGAAGAGGATCCCATTGATCCAGAAAATTTTAATGCTTTGACAGAGTTCGAAAAAGAAATAAGACAAATTGTTACCTTGAGTCTCATACAAGAGAGTATAGACTATTCTCTATTTCATTACATTGTAGAAGATGATACTCCAAAGAGAGCATGGGATACACTAAAAGAAGTCTTCAGTGAGGAACCAACCGTAAAGGAAGATGACTTTGTAAGTCAGGCAGACATGGGGGCTTCACTTGTTGACCAATATCCTATCACGTTAGTTCATATTGTGGGTTTAAAATTATAAAAAATTGAACCAATATATTGCAGGTATTGGGGGGATGAGGGGTTTAAGGTGGGGGTGGGTAGGGTGGTTTATAAGGATTGAGGTATAAAAAGGGGTGGGGAGGAGGTTTTAAGTATTGGGAGGGGGTTTCAACAAAAAGAGTTTGGATCAATATCTCTCGAAATTAAGGGTATTCTTTAATATCCCATGATCGCATGTGCTATGTAAAAGGTTCACTAAGTGAAATCCCCGTGCAGGCAGAGCACCAAGAGTCCCACACTGAAGTGGAAGACAGTCAAGATGATTGTGTCTATGAGGCAGCCACTGATGATGTGATCCCAACAAAGATTGTTGATCTTGTTGTGTTTGTTGATGACACTGAAAACAAACCTGCTAATGTAGCAGTACTCAATGATGTGAATAATAGTCTCTCTGAGCAAGAGAAAGTTGATAGCAGCATAGAAGCTATAACAGTTGCTGAGAATGAGCAACAACCACTTAACAACAACACAAAAGAAACCGCAACATGCAGTCTACCCCAAAACCAGAAAACCAGAAGTTTGAGGGAGATCTATGAGCAGGTTCATGTTACTGATGAACATCTAGAGTATGCTCTGTTTTCTTCTGACCCCACAATTTTTGAAGAAGTCACGAAGGATGCACAGTGGGTTCATGCAAATGAAGAAGTCAATGAGAATGATCAAGTAGCTTCCTTTGATGAGCAACACCAACATGTGAATTCTCTCCAAGAAAGCTGAAATATATTCATATTTTTTCTAACAAAATTTTCAGTGTGCAGGTAAAGATGACAACCAGAAGAATCACGTTGAAACAGAAAATGAAGACTTGCAATATGTTCCGGAAGCTGAAGAAGAACAACTACTTAGTATAACGATCTAGAAGACAAAGAAAAAGAATTCCAAGTACACTTTAAGGAAGAAAGTCAAGCTGAAGGTTTTTGAATGAAATGTAAGCCTAGCTAAGACATAGACCGGGAGGCATCTTTTGTCATAGAGAATGCTGATAATGTACTACCAGTTGAGATTAAGGAGGTGTGTTGAAGAGTGTAATATCACCTGTAGTTAGTTAGTGAGTTAGGTCATCCGTACTATTGCCATTTCTATTTCCTATTTAAATGGTTCTTAATAATGAAGGCATTCAATCCGCCCATTGTGCTTCTTCCACTTCATTCTATTCTTTCACATTTTGAACGTAATAAGCCGGGATCACCATATGCCCTGATCCAAAACTAATAATCTTGCACATGCCCCTACATCGCGAGTAAAGGTAAACTGGTTTGGTTTAATGCCTTCCTCCTTCCTCCTTCATTTGACGGAAATAGACTCAAGGCTTCGTTACCATAATCGTTTTGTTCGTACCCTGCTATCATAGCAGTCCAGGAGACTACATAATGCTCGCTCATTTTCTCAAATACCTTCTGTGCCTTTTCTATGATCCTGCAATTTCCATACATGTTAACAAGGCCCGAAAGCACAGAGTTCTGGTGGCCTTCGCGTGGGCTTGTCGGCCTTGATCTAGAGCTGTTATTGACGCACATGCACTTAGTACACCGACAAAGGTAATACTGGTTTGGTTTCATTTCTGTCCTTTAGCAAAATGGGCCTCTCCTTCTTGGTCATTTTGGACATACCCTGCAACAATTGGTCCATAAAACCACATCTAGTATTGCCATTTTGTCAAAATTCTCGCTTGCATTCTCTACTCTCCGGCATTTAGCATACATGTGAACAAGGGCACTGCCCACAAACAAATTCTCTTGAAATCCTGGTTTTATGAAATACCAATGGACTTGTTTCCCTTGTTCTATTGCCTTGATCCCTGCGCATGCCCAGAGAACACTTGGTTTAATTGTTGTTGATTAAACAGGTTCAACTTGAAATCCTGGTTCATCAACTGACGGGACTTCAGGTTCTGCTAAACCTAAACCATTACTTAACTTACGAGGCTCGGGACAAAAAATAAATTATTTCGTTATTTGTTGCCAAACTCAGCGTGCCCGGTGTATTGTTGCATCTGCTTCTTCAAAGTCCTTAATATTATCGTTTTCCTTTGAATATTTTATTATGCTGAAAATATCAAGGCCACTAATGTTCTTTAATGCGCCTGTGATATCACTCATCGCCACGACCTTTCCTCCTTTCTCATGTATGAGTTTTGCTGCCCCAAGAACCTACGTTTCCAAAGCCCTGAACAAGAGAAAATGGGTTTATATCTATTGCCAAATGCACCTGTGACATCACTTATAGCCACGACCTTTCCTCCTTTCTCATGGACGCAGTTTTACTGCCCATGAACCTGCGTTTCCAAAACCGTGAACAAGTGAAAATGGGTTTAGATGTACTGCCAGGACTAAATTAAAATTTCTTTATAAGTTTATCTCATAGACAACTGAGAGAGATGTGAATAGACAACTGAGAGAGATGTGAAGATAACTGTAAAAATGATAAGACTGGAGACCCTGAGTTGGAGCTCAAGAGGAGACAGGTCTTTGCCGCTAAGTTTTATGAGTTATCTGTTGTTGATGCACACCAATGTGTAAATATTGGAATATGTGTACTTTTGAACAATTAGAAAATTGTATAGGTGGACTACTACATGTGTTTTTAAGATTATATATGTATTTCTGATAATTTTATTGGTGGCTCATTTTTGTTATTATATTTATAGTTTGTTTGTGCTTATTTTTGTTATTATATTTAGGAGTAAATTTTCTACCCGACCATTTGCACCAATCGGACAAGTAGCAATGCTTGATGTTTCATGCGAGCCAAGTCGTCCCATCGATGTAAATGGTCGAATAAAAAATTTACTCTCATATTTATAGTTTGTCTTTTTATGAGACATTCAACTGGACTTAATGGTTCATCTGCAGCCATGCAAGCTTTGCATGAGCCCAGATCATCGTAGCCTTTTCCAATGAGGTTGGTGCAGTTCCAATTGAGCATTGAACTAACCAATTGAAAATCCCATGGATAGTGAGACCAAAGGCATTAACCCAATTGAAAATCATAGAGGAACCCTATTTCATGTATGGACGGGTAAAGTCTCATTGATTCACGACGATTCACAGATTGATGCGTGAAAATCTGATTATTATGAATTTTCAAGCTAGTCTTTCAGATATTGATATGTTTTCCATGTATTAGTCCTTCAATTCATCCAACTTTGTAGCTCTGTAATCCCATATTTGTAGGTGTTTGTTTACTGTATACGAATTGATGTTAAGAGAAACTCTAATTTCGTCTTGAGACAAAGAAGGATTATAAGATCCTAATTCCCTCCTTAACATCTCGACAATACGATTAATGTTAGGGAAGTTAGGTGCTCGACGGGAAGTTTAATCAAATGTAATGGTCGAGACAAATGAAAAAAGTAATGACCTAAAATGCATATTCTCCATATTCAAAGGTTACCATTTTTTTAATAATGTTAAAATAAATGTATGGTATGCAAATTCAAATAATACCATCATGAGCTGGGAAAAACATAGCCCCAATTATGTAAAATTTTTCATATTAATTATGTACAAGTTTTCTAGCTAGCTTCTTTGGTTAATGTGTGAAAGCAAAAAGACCTATAAAAGTTAGAACAATAATATTTAAATCAATTTATAGCTATAAAACTTTATATTAAGCTTAATCATAATGTAAACTCTTTTTATATATATAAAGTTATATATAATAATGATTAAAGTTTAGTGATATCAATTTTATTTTATAGGATCTTAAAAACTGTATTATTTTTATTTAAAATTTTATTAGTGTGTTAAAAAAGTTCTGTAATTTTTCAGTTTCATATATATTAAAGCTTACGACTCACAGGGTCTCCACATTCTATCGTAATAGTTTTGGGATCCACAAGAAGTGAAGGTCACCGTGCCTTTGCCTTTACATGTAGTGAAGAGAAAAGGTAAAAATAAATTCAATGGAATTGTTATGTCTATCAAAACTTGTGCCCCCTGAGCTACAATATGTGCACAGTAGGGGGTTGGCTTCTGCATCCATCACGTCATGAAAATTGGACAACAATCTACTAATGGACATCATTACTATATACTATCGATATTCAATATGAAGATTGATTTTGGGATATTAAAAACTCGAAACATAATATTTTCCTCACATGTCAACCTTATTTGGCCATTCAATGATCTTCAATACATCAAATTAAAAGAGGACCCATGCAAATGGTCGATAGGAAAACTGGTGTCGGTTGGGCAAATTATGATGTGCATAAATTTTGATGTCTCGCATAGTTCAAGTTTCAATTTTCAAAGGTATAGTCTCTCCACGTCCAGGTTAGGTCTCAATTTCAAAGGTATAGTTCCTCCATGTCCAGGGGTTTTGAGGTTCTCTAAAGCTACCTAGAACTTAGAAGACTCCTATAACTATGCCCCTTGGATTTTTGGAATTTTTTGCTTTTTAAGATTCCGTTGGCATTCAAAGGATCGTGGAAAAAACTGACTTATTCATCGAATGTTTTCAAATTTAAAAACTTTATGTACAAAAGCATTTTTTAGGAAACTTATTTTCACTTGTGTGGCGATTTAGAAGTTTGATGTAACTTATTTTCACTTATTTTTCTTGACTTTCTTTCGTCACATAAACTTATATTATCTACACACACAACTTTTTCTCATTTTTGAAACATATCGAAGTTCTCTTCAGTGTTTCATTTCCCCCGTTTTGAGATTATGGTTGGAGAGAAAGAGCTTCAACAATAAAGGCCTAAGCATGTCATTGCCTGCAAGATAGAAGGGAGAATGTGAAGTGGGTACAAATTCAATCCTTTCCACTGCAACAACAAACTCATTGGAGCATGCTATTTTCTCAAAGGATACAAAGCCGAATACAGTCGTATCAATGAAAATGAGGAATATAGATCTGCTATAGAAGCTGATGTTGATAGCAGTTATGCCTCCCATAACTATGGCTCTAACGTTACTCACTCCATCATCTAAAACAAACGTATGCACTATGAAAGTGTACTTGTCGGGATCAACCAATACCTTTCCAAAATTGAATACTTGGTAGTCAGCGTTGCTACCAAGGGGTAGCTGATCGTTCCTCCTCCAACTACAATGTAATCATATTTTCTAGCAGTTGCGCTCTCGCCATCCACAGTCATAAACTTAAATGGAAACTCTGCAAATCATCATAGTCCCACATAAGCCATTAATTCAATCATATCATATCATCAAAAATATAAAAATGCGCGATTTCAATATGACCCCATGATCTTACCCATGGGTGTTGTGGATTCTTGAGAAGGGTATAAACTCTGATTGCAGCTCAACGTCATGAGCAGAAGCAGAAGCCATTATTGAATATTCATTGTAACCATTATGATTGTCATCTCCCTCATAAGTAATTCAACTCCTTCACTCTTTTTTAAGACTAGGTTGTGTCTCTTGAGGCTATATATAAGCTCGTTCCCTTGGATTTCTTATGCATCCCAAGAAAATATTTATCACACCCTACTTGCCCTGTAGTATTCTAGGGATGAATTAAATCTATCCCACATAAATTAGTGCATGAAGTCGATGAAATTAGGTATTGGTGTGGATATGTATCTTTGACATTATCCTAATGAATCGTTGATAATTCATTCCAGTCTTTCTCTCTTATTTGCATTATCATTTCAATGTTGCTAATTTCTATGCGCTATCATTGATAATTAATTAAAGACTTGTAGTGTTCTCTACTTAGGCTGGATCAGAAGCAATGTATCGTGTGTTCTGGAATAAATATATGAGTGTTCTCTTCGGCATATAGGAAACTATGGATCTGTGAAAGTAATGGGACTCAACCGTCTATATTGACGGCGATGTAATTTTTTAACATCAACCAATGGGACGAGATGCCATGTGGGAGGTTTACACAAAGAGCAAAGTTGTTGGTATTTGTATTAATTCAAGTTAATGAGAAATATATTATACATTATTAGATATTTATTGTATTAATTCAAGTTAAATAAATTGATGAGAAATATATCAGTAAAAGAGAATATTAAGTTTTTAATGATTATATTATTATATAACATGTTAAGAACTTCAATTTTAAAAAATGTGTATTTCTAAATTTACATTTACTTATATTGGATCCTTACTTCACAATGAATTTTATAATGAGTATTAGATGAATACCAATGCCAAAACATAACTACAATTAACATCCCAAAAATAAAGCAATTTAGTTATTTAACTTTTTTAAATTAGACAGGAACTAAGTTGCCCCAGAACAACACTTGTTTGTAAAATGACTTATCTTACATTTATACTCAATGCACCCTTATTTATGACTTTTTAAAAATGGTATACCTTATATTTATACTCAATGCATAAATTACAAGATAGCATTACAAAAGGAAGACATACAAAATAAAAAAAAGTAAGAAGTATAAAGTTAATATACTCAAGTATAAACTACCTCATAGTATATGGAGATGTTCTTATAATGTAATTAAGAGATATTCAAGGGACATGTCTATATAATATGATTAAAGGATATGCAAATATAATTATGTAAATAAGGTTAGTAAATTGGTAAAAAAAGAAAGACCCATTTTACCTTATGGTTGGCACATATACAAACTATGTAAGGAGGATTGGAGGTACACTTTTATGGTTGGCACATATATAAACCGTGTAAGGAGGACACATTGGAGGTACACTTTACATTATCAATGAAAGAGATATGATTAATAAAGAGGTGGAAGAGAAATGAGCTCTTTACATTTTATTAACTAAGAAAGAACTTGTTTATCAAAAAAATATATGTGTATGCACCCCGAGGCAAGAGGTTTAATAGAAAACTTAACTTTGTAAATTTAAATATTTACCAAAAAAATTAAACAGAAGTTTTTGATGAAGCATTTAATTTCTATCAAATTTGCATGTATTATCATTTGGAGTAGAGTTTTAATTTTAAATTTTTAAATGTAAATTTCTATTAAAATATGAAATATTAAGGTATTAAATTTTATGTTTGAATAAAGACATTATTATTATTATAGTGTTTATTAAATAAACATTTTTAATCACGTGGAATACACAATATATCCTTAAATTTATATCTGTAAATCTACATCATGAAATAGTGACATAAGGATCATGGTATATTGAAACTTATGTTTATGTAAAAAGATAAATGAGCCTTTTTTTTTTCTATGACATAAATATCACTACCTCTTAAACTCAATTCCACATGGTAACACATTCTTATTTGATAAAAACTATGTGTTTCATTGAATACATACATCACAAAATCAATTCAACCCATGTTATGAGTATTTTTTAGGAAAATATGTGGAAAGTTAGTAATAGTCATTTATTGAAAACAAGCATATTCTCATTGCAACCAATACATCATGGTGTAACTAGTAGGAAGGACCACTCTCTTTTTGTTGCTTTCATTTGAATAAGGATCATGGTATATTTGGGCCTTATATGTTTTTATGGACTACTTATATTAATCAATATAAGATATTCATTTTGTATAGTGAGATTTTGATGCCATTAAAATAATTCGAAGACACATATGTTAAGAATATGAAAAGGGAACTCTCTCCTATTATAAATCAAAACATTTCCAACTATACTCCAGTATACATCTCATACTAAAATACAAAATATATATTTTTACAATCTCAACATTTTCATTGGAACCTAATCATGCAATGTTTAATAAAATTGCATTTCTAACTTGATGATGTTTATTTTGACATTTTCGTGTTTGTCAACACTAGAATCCAATTTGCAACTCATGGGAAATCTTGCAAACAATAATAACAAATACATGCTCCAACATTGGCTATGCGTATTGCATGATCTGTCGAAAATTTCACCAATGGTTCAAATGCACAGTGAGATGATGACCATCAACTAGAAAAACAAATATTCTTATGTGTGTGGAAGAGAGTAATGTTATCCTACAAATTATGGGTCTGGTCAAGATTAGTAAATGGTGCATGCAGTGTGGTCATGCAAATTATATACACACTTGGATCTATCTCTCCTAAGTTACTACCTTATGTTGTCCCCACATCTGATAATTAGATTAGACCTCCATGGGACCAATCTCAACCAAATCACATACCAATTCCACCCATAAATTGCAGTAACAAGAAACAAATCCCCCTCAAGATCTCTTAGGAATTGAATATCCATTAAAACCAAGGATTGATATTAACAAGGTCAACCATTGAAATTGGTAACAATGAATGCCAAGGATTGACCTTCATAGCAATGCCATGCACTACAACATTAGAAGGATTGTGAATTGCACTATGGTTCTCCTTCTAATGCTATGCAAAGATAAAAGACACTTCATATGTATGAATTCAAAAAAAGAAGAGGCACGCCTTCATTCTTTGTCCATTTCACACTTAAAATTGCAACCCTCAATCCTTGCCTTCCCCCTACCAAAGGAAAATACCAATGTTGATTTCGAATATAGAGTCAAACTTGATCACTACCTAGCCTTTTATTATTTTACTCACTGTATGTATACTTTCTTGTATAACAAATTAATGTGGATTTAATTTTACTTGTCATCGATTACATGGGTTTCTATTTATTGCTTATTGAAACTTGCAATAAAGCTTCTTTTCAATTTCATCAACTACTATGCTTACCATAAATTATCTAAACTTGATTTCAACACATAATATTATATTATGTACATACACACAACTTTCTCTCATTTTGCAACATATTGAAGTTCTCTTCAGCTTTTCATTTCCCCTACTTCGGGGGTATGCTAGTTTTTAATAAATTCTAAGAACTTTTTTAATTTTTCTTTTCTATACTAGAAAAAGTGCACACTATACATTATATTATTTTATTAGTTTGGTTCGCTTAGTTTGTCAAGGTTATTTGTTTATTTGACCAAAGTGACTTTCCAAGTTTGAACAAACTAAAAGGTTGAACTATATTCTTTAGAAATTACTTTATAGATGAAATGGAGGAAATTTATGAGGAAAATGTGACCTTTCACATGTTAGCTTATCTCCAATTATAAAAGACATAAGGGTAGATAAGTTTATGTCTTACTTCTACAATTAAACATTTATGATGTTTTAAATTTTAATAGGCTTAACAATAACCTACTACAATGTGACATGGTTTACTATAGAGTTTCAACATTAGGGTGAACTCAAGTTCTACTATATTTAGAAGGTATATTCATTGATATTTTTCAAGTTCTATCATGTATAGAGTTTCTTGTTATATCTTTGAGACTAGATTAACCATGACTAGAGATCCCTTCTAGAAAATTTTGGGTGTTGGATCCTTCAACCACATTCTTCTCATTTTGTCTTTGTTGTTTGTGAACGATGTATGGTTTCATAAACATCCCATTTTGTAGGAGCTAATCCTATTAAGTACGACTTGCTGGGTTCTTGTTTGGTTGTATTGACACTATGATATCAATAAAATTATTTTGCTAAGCATATCTATAGTTTTTCTTTGTGTATAGTATTGCATCTCTATCTTTCTTGATTTGCTTTAAAACCATTTTTTGTGTTTCATCTTCTCCAATACCACTTATTGTATATTAGTATACATTGCATGCTTAGATAGTTTTTGTTTGGACTTTGTTGTTCATGGTTAGTTTCTTGCATGATTTGTCCTTTCTAACATTTAGTTGCTTTCTTTTCTTCCATAACTATAGATTTGATTTATTTTGGCTAGATTTTGTAGTTGTAATTCAACTTACTTTATTTCGAACAACAATTTCATTTACATTTTAGTAGGAAATGTGATATTAATTGAAAGCTAAAATAAATCACTAATATAAGATTCATCTTTAAAATTATTTTTTACATACCTTTGAAGCGAAAAGTATATACTAACTTAGTTAACTAATTAATATAATCTCGTAGATGGTGAGTTTTGGGCTTAAAGAATACATCAAGTTCTACTAATTGTCCCAGTAAGAGCCCTACAAGAGTATTTTTTGTGTTGTAGTAAGATTGTGAATCTCACTATTAACAAATATACAAAAAATTGAATGTATGTACAAATGCATTAAGTCCATCAAAATGCCTAATTAGCTATTCCCATTATTTACAACATTGACAAAATGCATGCCAAAACAAAATTAGGCATGTTGAATAAAATATGTAGGATGGATATGATACTTAAGGATTCCCCAATCCTTCTATCATGCTAAACAATAATGACCCTATAACCCTCTACATTATCTCTAAGATTCAGTATATCTACCCCATCTTACTTCTCAATGATCATATCGAGGTATATATGTATAAGATAGAGAGGCGACGTAAAAAATTATAAATTAGATACAAAATAAAGTACATTTCATAAACCAAAAATAACTTAGAAATTGTCATAGGGAGCTTATGTACATGAAACAATACACAAGAACATTAAAATGTAAATTTATGAACTCTGATGTAGGAGCATCCATGGCCAAGAAGGTTATCCTACATGCATTTTGAGTTCATAGGTACAGGTGGAAGCCTTATAAGAACTTCAAATTTCAAGATATAAACTTGCATAAGTTACTTATGTGTGCACATTAGTGCTGAGGGCGTGCGTTTTCTCTAACTACTGAAAATTGTGTGAAAGCCCCTTTTCACAAACCAATTACATCCATCTAGTTATGAATCAAGGGAAATAAGACATAGGTTTCATGCCCAAATGACATTATATAAATGATATTATAGGCAATTTCCCCATCATGCAAACAATATATTTGGCATGCATTTTGAAAGCTTTCATGGGCGTTTTGGGGCACTATAAAGCAAGGGTAGATTTGAATACTTTTGCACAGTAGAAATGTTTTAGGATAAAATTGGAAATGTAGAAAGGTGAAGAATGAAAAAACATAGCACACTTTCGAATTTGAATCACTCAAATTGGCCAAGAAATGAACCCTCGATGTGCAATTTAGTGAAGCATGGCAATTTTGGTCAATTTCGTTGAAAATTGCAAATCTGGCTAGTTTGATAGATTATGTACAGGAAAATGGATGTGAATTTGATAATTATGAGATACGAGTTTCGTTAGCAAGGAAAAAATATATATATTTGAAGTTCCATTTCTCAGGTTTGTGCATTTTTCTAAGCTATGTTGCATAGATTTGCACCCTTTAACAACAATGTTGGATATTGGGAAAATTAATGCAAATTTGCATTATTGCATGCATTCTAAGGATAAGTGATCGTAGTGATTATTTTGGACCATGGAGCCTTCATTAAAAATTGAGTGCATTTAACGAGGAATTTTATCCTAAATATGTAATGTAATTTCTTGTCCTTGGTGAATTTTATGAATCCTAAAAAAAATGACCAATTGAAATTGAAAGGTGGGGTAACTAGATGGAAATGAGAATAATATCATAAGTATAAATATGAGGTCTGTAAATTAACGAAGGACCTTTGGGTGCTGATAGATTCTTTTTCTATAGTCAAGTTTCAGTAGAATCCATATACTATGATGGTTCTATGAATGTAATAAAACCAAGATTTTGAGTCACCAACATTCAATCTAAGATAATGGAATTTGAAGTTGATGATTTGTGTACATTTTTATTATATGTCAATTTTCTTTAAAGCATTATTTTTGTGTTTAGTAGATTTTGATGCGTGGATATGATAGAAGCCCCATGTTGCATTAGAATCACATACACTTAATGACATGTATGGCCTCTTATTCCTTAATTCTAAACATTTAGATATAAAATAACAATTCAAAAATCCCACAGTCCTTCAAAAACAAATATTTCGATTTAAAAATAGGGTACAAGTAGAAATAATTTTCCTTAATTACATGAAGCAATATACAAGTGCCATTTTCAATGGAATTACATACACTTGATGACATCGACAACCACTTATTCATTCATTCAAAATATTCAAATATAATCTAGTAAGTCAAAATGCCCATCACCCTTCAAACACCAAATTTTGAAATAAGGGTGCTAACAGAAATAATTCACCTTAAAAAATGCATGCCAAAAAGTGCATGAGGGTGCTATGATTAAAATGAAACTTGTCTCCTAGACCGTAATTGGTGTTGGACAAGCTAACATAACCAAAATCATCAAACTATTCTTCTTGTGATTATTATGAATCTACCACCTCAGTCTTCAATAATGATTTTACCAAAATTTACTATGTTCATTGAAATGTATGCACAACCTTCATTAGGAGACCAAATTAAATGATTCAACTCGAGGAGCCTATGTTTAGTAATGAAAACTTTCATACAATTCCAAATTTTTAATTTGACACAAACTTTATGTTGTGTAAAAATACTTCAAATTTGTCTTTTCCCCACAAGGTGATCCAATTGGGTTTGAATGCCTCTAGGAAGTACCAACTCCTACATGAGCTATAGTGGGTGTGCCTATGTGTTAGGAAAAATCACATGGACCTAATTTTTATTTATTGAGGATATCCTTGAATTACATGCCACTATGGTTCCAATGAGACAATGTCTTTTATTTGATTAAAAAAATATACAAAGCAAGCTCTTTTTTCTTTTAGTAGGATTTTATTAATGTATAGAATATCGCACAAAAATCAAATACCACTCTAATTCTTTTTAATTAAAGGTTATGAATATTAATATTTATAAACATTTTAGAAAAAATATATTCCCAAAGGAAGTTGTAATAACTATTGAGAAAAATAAATGCACATTGTAATAAATCAATATATACTATGAAGAATTAAGGATAGGCTTACTCATTCTCATCCTCTTCTTCTCACTTGAAGAAGAGTCATCTTTGTCATGGCCTATATAGATTTTTCAAACTCTTCTTTTTGGTTTGACTGTTGAGAGTAGTTTGTTGCTTCTACTTCTTCTTTATTGAATGGTTTATCCTCTTTTTTGGAGGATTATTTTTAGATGTCATTGCAATGTAACTACTAATCATTAAAAGTCATTAATACATAAAAAAAATAGCACATTCTACTATAAAAATGTTAAACTAGAAATAACATTGTTGAAAAAAACCTTGTGAAAAAACATTTGAAAAAATGCTTAAAAAAACTTACAACCAATTGGAAACAAAATTAAAGTCACATTGAAACAAATTAAGGTTGTTCCAAAATGTAAACAAATATGAATGTTTCACCAAGAATAGTTTACCTCAAAACACCACTACAATGAATGTTTCATAAAGTCACTATAAATAGATGTTCTGAATGTGGAGTGCGTCATGTTTTTGTTACTAATCTCTATACCATTCCCAAAGGCACCCGCTTAATATATTGTATGATGGTGGGCTTGTTAAGATGTCATGGAGTTGAATACAAATAAAGACACTTTCATTTAAATAACATTATCATATACATGGGTTTTACTATTTGATTTTTTTTCAACTATAATAGACAAATCAAATCTTACTTCATTAGATTATGATGGAACCTACCTTAATAGTCAATTTATCTATACTTGCCAATTGCATACAATAGTGCTGACATGAGTACTATTATAGGGTAATTCATCCATAATAAATTTGTTTGAGCAACTATCATATCTTCATGAGTGTTTGACAAACTTAGCTTTATCAGATGGATTTTGTGATGAAAATCTTTAGTAGAGATTATTGGTGAGAGAGGAAAGATTAACTAAAGTGAGATGTCGTGTCATTGCCCAAGTTAACAAGCTCTGTAGGAAAAAAATAACTGAATTTTATAAACATAATCTCATTAAATACTAGCCCATCAATTCTATGAAGAGAAATCTCACAATGCAAATGAAAATTTCAAATTTAACTACTATATAAGTGATCAAGCATTAGATTGAATTCATTCCTCCATGTATGATTTAATGTCTTCTTCATCTTAAATTTTCTTTTAAAATTCACTCCGAAACATATTTATTTAACAAAATTTGTAATATGAAGATATCAAGTCTATATTTAATTTGCTTGTGTTAACATTTTTTTTGTTAGCCGACTCATATTTAACTTGCTTATATTAAATGTTTTATCTAGTTAACTTATGTTTTTGCCCTAAAATTATTTTACGTTTAAATGTTTTTGTTTTGATATATTGAACCAATGACTACAATTTAAAAAAAAACAATTTTTCCAAAATATATATATCAAATTCTAACTAATTAAATTTTTTTAACATTCCTTATCATAATGAAATTAAATACATAAAAATTCAATAAAATGTTATAAATTCTTAATATGTTTTCATAACTGTTGGAGCAGGGTCCCGCAGCTACAGGAGAAGCTGCCATTTTGGCGGATAGACAGTTTTGGCGAAGATGAAGAGATAAGGTAAAGCTACGACACCGTAGCATGTTTCTAGCTGCAGATCAAAGCCGAAAACCATGATTGTTGGGACAGAGAAGTCAAAGAAGATGACGGTACCTGAGCGGCCGAGAAGAGAGAGCCCACCCACTGCATTGAAGGCAATGGCGAAGACAGGAGGGCTCAGCAACCCTTATAAAGGAAAAGGAGCGACGAGGCCGAGGTATTGAAGACGAAGGACAGAAGATGGGAAGCGGTGCACAATACCCATGGTCAGCGCCGGGAAGCATGGAAGACTACAGAGAGCAGTGGTGTGACGAAAAGCGGCTACCCCAAGTATAGATATGTCGACTGTCACTAGTTAGGGTTTTTGGGTTACTGTTGGGACAGGCCCACAGTGTTGTAATGGCAAGACCTTCGGGTCGCCTATAAAGGGATGTATTTTGTATTGTAAAAGGGTTGGTTAGTTGGTTGTGCAGTTAGACAAGTAGACATTGTTAGATAGTTGTATTATAGGAGCTGAGCTCTGGTTCTGTTATTAGCTGTAGTTATCTTATTGAAACCAGTAGCTGGCTCATTGAACCTGTATGTAACAATCCGCAGGGATTGATAGAGAGGGAAGAAGATATTGTAGAGAAGCAATATAGAGATAGAAAAGAGATCTAAGAGAGAAGGGCTCCAGGCTGTGTGCAGAGTTACCCAAAAGATCTCGAGCTGCATATGCGGTGCAGCAGAACTGTGTTTACTTCCCCTGAGTTATAATGTAGAAACACAGTTCTGTGGACGTAGCTTCCATCCTGGGAGTGAACCACGTAAAACTAGCATGTTATGTGATTGATTCATGTGATTGTGGTTGCTTGTTATATCTGTCGCTCTTTACATGGATTTTGCTTACAGTTAAATGTATGTATGTGTTATTCAGTTCACAGCAGTATAGGAGGATAAAATACAAGTTGAAGTCTTTTAGTATTCTGTATAAGAGTTTGTCTATGTTTTTCTCAAGACAGTTAAGAGTCGCAGTGTTGCACAGCCTTATACGTTGAGTCCTGTCAGTCGGACACAAGTAGCACTAGATACGCTGAGCCGCAGTGGTAGGATATCGCAGGGAGCGATATCACACCATCAGAGGAGCTGTGGTGCGCTGCAGTTAAGGATCTAACGTAGGAGAGATTTACATGTTTCCCAGGATGCGGCGATGCGATAAGGGCTATAGTCATCGCGAGGAAGAGGAAGCTACGCGTTGCGGAGAGAGAGACCTCGCGGGCTCCAAGAAGCTGCGAAACGCGCACAGGATGCGACAGAACCTGGTTAAAGACACTTGAGTCTTTGGCCAACCCATTAGAATCACTTCGGGGTGAGACTTCAGTCCGCTCTGCGGTCTGTTGACGAAAGGGCCAGTGAGCTAGGGGTGTTGTTGGTACATAATAGTAAACCCGGGTCTGCCCATAGCAACCAACAAATGGTTCCATTGCCGGTTTTGAACAAACTAAGCACTGATGTTCTGTTGGCATCCTACTAGAGATGAACTCAATGAGTGGGTTGGGTCTAAGGAAAAAGAGTTTGTCGAACGAGAGAACAGGAGTCCTAGACTGAGCACAGAGGACTGGTTACAAAAACATATTTTTACAGACCTGCACATGATATTTTTTGCGACCTATGGAAACGATCTTTACGACTGGTTATCAAAGTTGACTGATAAGAACATATTCAAGAAGAAAAGAAACATTGTCTGGACGCCGGAGCTGATTCAGACCGTGAAGAACCTTGATAATCCCATTACGAGGACAGTAGACTTCTGGCTTGCGAGTGTGCTAGAAGGCTTCATCACAGAGTTTGCAGTTGAACAGAGAAAAAGCTTCAGTGAGGCTGAGCGCTACTTCTTCAAAGGATATCGCGGTAAGTACCTAAAATATTTAAACTTGTCCATTAAGATGTTATTACATGAAAAAGGAAGAATGTATCTAGTTTTAGATGAATAAGTAAAGGTAGTAATGTCCCAAGAATTTGAGAGTGATTTTGATGACATTGGATGTACACGTAGTGGAAAGAAATATAAAGTAGATTTCAGATCTCCCATATTTGAAGATAGTTCAGATAATACTAGACAACAGAGTCATAGTACCACAGAAAGAATAGAAGGGGGTATCCCTTACCACCCCTACACCCCACAGAAACAGACTGGGACTCAAAACAATCCCGTCGGAACTCCATCCAGTAGCTCGCAAAGAGTACATACTACCACTACATCACCTCCACCTACACCGTCGAGTGGTAGTAACACAGCAAATCAACATCCACCACGTAGAAATAGAATGGGGGATGATATGAAGCTACCTATCTTTCAGGGTACAGGGGAAGAGGACCCAGAACATCATTGGTTTCTATGCGAATCCATGTGGACCATTAAAGCAATCCATGATGATAATATTAAACTTGTACAGTTGGTCACCACATTGAGAGAACGAGCCTTAACATGGTATATGAAGTATGCCACAGCGGTACCCAAAACACTTGTCCAGGTCAGGACTGCCATGATTAAAGAGTTTAAGAAACCTAAGTCTGAGTCACAGTGCATTACAAAGCTCAAAGACATCAAACAGTTGCCTACAGAGTCAGTGTGGGACTTCGATCAGAAATTCAAAGCCCTTATAGACCAAGTCAGCTTTGAGTTTGCGCCAGAGCAGCATAAGGAATGGTTTATTGCAGTGCTGCTCCCTCACATCAGACTGCCATTAATGTAGCAGAAACTCCAGATGTAGGACGATGCATTGGAGATGGCGATGAAACTAGAGGCTTCACCTCTAGCTGAGAATAGTACAGGCATGGAAACTTTACAAAACCAGTTGGCTAATCTCATGCTACAGTTGCATGAGCTTAAGAAAGGGAAAGAGGTTGCACAAGACATATGGTGCGTAAAGTGTAAAGCACAAGGCCATACTAAAGACAATTGTCCAGTCTTTGTAGAATATCTAGCAAGTGGGGCTCCTAACCCCTTACCACAGACCCATGGGCCATGGTGTGAAATATGCAAAACACGAGGACATCCACCTCAGCAATTCCCTCTACTTCAGAAGTACGTGCAGACACCTAAGAACCTATACTGTGTCTTCTGCAAGTCAGTAGGCCATGATGAACATGATTGTAGAGCCTATGACCTCATGTTAGATAGAAAACATGACGTGTACAGAGTCCAATCAGAGACACAGGGTCCAGCAGCAGGACCACGGCATGATCCGGCTCATGTTGGCTGTGGAGGAGGATTCAGAGGATGAGGATGTGGAGGAGGATTTGGCCATGGAGAAGGCTTTGGTCGTGGTTGTGGACCGTTCACTTGTTACAACTATGGAGTTCTAGGACATTATGCTAGGGACTGTCAGAGCCCCACCACCACATGTAACTACTGCAAATCTTACGATCATGCTATAGAAGAATGTCCTACCTTGATAGCTAAGATCAGAGAACCTAAGCCAACAGTACACTAGAACATCCAGCTTATTGCTACTGAGCAGGAACAACCAGAACCAAGAGTCAACATTGTGACTCGCAGCGGTGCTTCCACCAGTGGGACATCGCAGGATACTGAAAAGAACACAGGTAAGGAATGGGTGCGTAAAGCTCCTAACAAAGCAACACCACTTGACCTACAGAAGAATAAAAAGACATTTCAGGAAGCTAAGACTTTCCTTGATGACCCTATGCAATCAGGATCGTAGGTACCGCCGTCTAGGGGCATACTGCAGTAAGCACCTTGTGGCGTTAGCCCTGTACAGATGTCGCAGGCTACCACATCGGGCACATGCGACAAGGACGAGTTGACAGGAAGTGTACAATCCTTCCTGCGGAGTTGTTTAAAACTCGTGAGAAATGAGCAAGCTACCACAAAACTTCAACGCATCATAGATCAATGTCAGCCATCCTCTTCCATGAGCAGTGCACAACATGCTGTTCATAACATTATGGGACATACAAGAACAGGAAGAGAGATGCGACTCACAGCACAGGTTGGAGAATTTGAAATGGATGAGGTGATCCTAGATCTAGGATCAGAGGTAAATGTTCTGACTAAGCAGACATGGGAACAGATGGGTAGCCCTAAGTTAGTCAAATTGCCTATCCATCTAAGATTAGCGAATCAACAATGGGTATCACCACTGGGTCGACTACCGCAGGTGCCAGTCGACATTGACGGAGTTCGCAGCTCTACAGACTTTGAAGTTATATAAATCATTGGCGATAGTAGACCATATCCCGCATTACTAGGTATTGATTGGGCGATCAGTAACATGGCCATTATCAACCTAAAGAGAAGACAAATGACCTTTGAGGACGCGCAGATCCGGGTCATCGCACCGTTAGATCCTCTTCAGGGTCCTAGATACATTGAACCTATCCAAGCAGAGGAAGAGGCACGTAACATAGAGAGTCTCTATCAGATGACTGCGAACCAGAGTGATTACATCAATCCAACCACAGAAGGGAACATTAGTTGGCGATGCGACAGCTCATGCGCATCGGATTCAGATGTGGGTCTAGAGAACTGGCAGAACAGACTTTACGAAGTCTCAGCGCGCAGATGTGCGTACATGACTAAGTCACTGCGATGGATTGGCACAGAGATCAACGAGATTCCATCATTTCATGGTCTAACAGATATCCAGGACTTTCTCACGTAGTTCGAACAACAAATTCCTCACGAGCAGAGGATTGCAGCTATGGACCTTGCAGTACGCGCCACATCTGCAAGATGGTGGTATGCACATAAAGAGAATATCGCATCATGGGATGATCTTAATAGAGTGATGGCGATCAGATTCTCTACCAACAGAGAGTATGTCCAGCAGAAATACGCAGGAGAAAGTGACCCCAGGTCACATATCCAGACATGTGAACAGAATTGGTCAGACATTCCCGAGGATGAATGGGTTCACCGGTTCATTCACACTTTGGACACAATTCCACGGAACTGGTACACAGACACTGAATTGTGCAAGGGAATGACTACATGGCCCCTTATGATAGACAGCTTTCTACTCACCTTTGCTTTTGAATCTTAGTATCCAAGTGTTGATCAGGGCCTTGATGTAATAAAGATTAAGATATTTGAGGATTGTACCCTACCAGTATATACTCAACCTGAGTGGGCCATCCAGTTAGAAGATGTGCTCGAGTGCTATAACTTCGCAGCAGAACCAGAGGATGAGGATGAGGATCCTCGCAACATCAAAGTTCCGGAGTCATAAGGGACTCGCGATGTTGATGGACCGAAGTTAGAAATTCCAGCAATCACAGAGTCGATCAAGATTAAACAAATCAATATTGGCACAGACACAGAACCAAAGTTTGCCTCTATTGGAGACTATTGGAACGATGACACAGTCGGACAGATTGTAGACTTGCTACATGACTATCATGACCTATTTCCCACCAAGTTCACAGAGATGAAGGAAATAGTTGGAGACCTGGGAGTAATGAGGATACCATTGAAGGAGGATGCCAGACCAGTCAAGCAGCGTCCTTACAGATTAAATCCGCGCTATAAAGAAAAAGTTAAGGATGAGATCGATAAGATGCTAGCAGCAGGCATCATTGAGCCCGTAGAAGAAAGCGAATGGGTTAGTCCCACAGTCGTACAAGAAAAGAAAACCAAAGGAGACATCAGGATCTGTGTCGATCTGCATAAACTCAACGATGCATCACTTCATGATCCATTTCCGACACCGTTCACTGATGAAGTGCTAGACAATGTGGGAGGACAGGAGGTCTACTCCTTCACTGATGGATTTTCAAGCTATCACCAGATCAGAATCCATCCAGAAGATCGATCTAAGACCACCTTTGCAACTGAATGGGGCTCATTCTAATATACGGTAATGTCCTTTGGTCTTAAGAATGCACCAGCTATCTTTTCTAGAGTAGTAGTTGCTGTATTTAAAGAATACATCCATAAATTCCTAGAAGTTTATTTTGATGACTGGACTGTATTTGGATTAATTGACAAGCACATAGGAGATTTAAGACTGATGTTGGAGAAATGTAGGCAGTACCAGATTTCTCTAAACTTGAAAAAATGTATATTCTGTGCGCCATTCGGTATTTTGTTGGGTCACATTGTTTGCAGGCAAGGCTTGATGGTAGATCCCGCAAAGATCGCCATCATTGTACATCTTCCAACACCCAACTTAGTCAAACAACTGAGGACAGTACTTGGCCATACCGGGTACTACAGAAAAATCATCAAGGGCTACGCATAGATTACAGCACCGATGGAAAAACTGTTAAAGAAAGATACAAAATTCCTATGGAATGAGGAATGCCAGCAAAGCCTAGACACACTTAAAGAGAAGATGGTTACAGCACCCATCTTAGTATTTCCAGACTGGACTAAGCCATTTCATGTCCATGTGGATGCATCTGGCATCGCACTAGGGGTTGTTTTAACGCAACCAGGAGAAGGGGATATTGATCATCCTATCGCATACTCTAGCCGAAAGTTATCAACAGTGGAAAAGAACTACACCACGACAGAAAGAGAAGGATTAGCTATGGTGTACGCTCTACAGAAGTTCAGGCACTACTTGTTGGGTGCCTCATTCAAGATGTTTACTAACCATTCTGCATTGAAGTATCTGGTCAATAAGCAAGTGTTAGGGGGAAGAATCTGTAGATGGTTACTCTTATTTCAGGAGTATGATTTTGAAATCATTGTCAAACCAGGAAAATTGAATGCCGGACCTGATCACCTATCGCGAATAGACTCAGGAGAAGAGCCAAGTAATCTAGAGGACAATTTGCCAGATGCGCAGTTGTTTTCTATCCAGATCACAGATGAGTACTATGCTGACATCATTCACTTCCTCACTACAGGATACGCACCTGTTGAGTTTACTAAGCATCAGAAGAAGCAGTTAGTTGTTAAAGTAGCAGACTTCACCCTGATCGTAGGACAGTTATACAAGTTAGGTCCAGATGAAGTCCCGCGCAGATGTGTGATGCCGTACGAAAAAGAGGCTCTTATTAGAGAGGCACATTCAGGTACCACAGGAGGTTATTTCGCAGGAAAGCCGACTGCGCAGAAAATCCTAGCTGCAGGATTATGGTGGCCTATGTTGCACAAAGACGCTAAGGACTTTTGTAGATGCTGTGATATCTGCCAGAGGGTAGGAAAACCTTCACGACGAGATGAAATGCCGCTGCGACCGCAGATTACGTTGTGCGCATTTGACAAGTGGGCTATAGACTTTGTGGGTCCTATCAACCCACCAGGAAAACGAACTGGTGTGAGATATATCATCACTAGAATAGAGTACCTCACCAGGTGGGCAGAGGCCAAAGCAGTAAGAAATTGTGATGCTGCTACAGCCACACAGTTCCTTTTTGAAAACATCATTAGTAGATTTGGATGCCCAGTAATTTTGATGAGAGATCAAGGCACACATTTCTTGAACCACACCATTGAGGCCTTGATGGAAGAATTCCAGATACAACACCATACGAGCACTCCCTACCACCCACAAGCTAATGGTACGGTGGAGGCCTTTAACAAGATTTTAGAAAATGCTCTTACGAAGATCTGCAACAGTCAAAGGAATGATTGGGACCTCAGAGTTAACGCTGTATTATGGGCATATAGGACTACATGCAAGAAACTTACAGGAGACACACCTTTCAGCTTGGTGTATGGACAGGAGGCTGTTATGCCTATGGAGTATATTCTTCCCAGTTTAAGAATTGCTCAGATCACCGGGATGGCTGATATAGACACGGTGCATGAAAGGCTAGCGCAACTGCTTGCCTTAGAAGAAGACAGATTCATCGCCGGATTCCATCAGAAAGTGCAGAAGGAACGAGAAAAAGCTTGGCATGATAGACACATTAAGAGTAAGATCTTTCAGATCGGAGACCTAGTACTCCTCTATGACAGTAAGTTTATTAAGTTTCCAGGGAAGTTCAAGATGCATTGGTTGGGGCCATATTAGATACAACAAGTTACAGAGGGAGGTGCCGTTCAGGTCAGCAAACTGAATGGGTATCTTCTTCCCACATTGATTAATGGCAGTAGGCTTAAGCTCTATAGTGACAGCCACTCCACCTCTCAGCCCTAGCTTAGACAGCTTATATCGGTGCAGATGTCCAGTGTAGTTGAAAGGAGGCATCGCACCGGGAATTAGTCTACACCGGCAGGTATTCTAAGTATAAGGAATCGCATGAGGACGGTTCATTTTGCGCAAACCATAAGCGGCTTGCGAAGAAGACTTTAAAAAAAAAAAAAAAAAAACACTTAAGTTTGTTTGAGCAGGTGATGCGGTGTGGCATTACAACAACGCGATGTTCCTCCGTGCCACGTACCATGTTTGCAACGAGACAGAGGGCTATTCAAGTCACCTTCTGACAGGTAGTTAATGTAGAAATGACCGGTATACCTTACCGTAGATCTGGCAACAACATAATCAATTATCCAGATTTGGAAAATCTTCGACGAGAATGACAACTTGCACACACATTTCGAGGGGAATTGGATTGGATTTCCGCAATTAAGGAGGATCGAGCTGACAGGTGTGATCTCGTCCATGCAATTAATACGACCGACGGGTTCAACCTAGATAACCGTTGCGTCTGGGATTCTTGCCTTCGGCATAAAAGCAGAAATTATTCATTCAGACGGGTTACATTTGCAAAGAGCTAATTCCGTTACAGAGTGCTGTGATTTCCATAATTTACAGCCATTACCCATCCAGGGTATTCCACCGAGTGGGTTCTGTCCGAGGAGGAACCTATAGAAGCGATTTTGGAAAGGTTCGAAAGTGGTGGCCTTATAGCTGTTATGACAACGTCGCCTAAGGGTGTCCAGCCAAGTTCATCACAGACCAGACAGCTGCCAAGGATGATGAGTCAAGTGCAGGATGTAGAAGATGTCATCAAAGTCTCTGCTGAAGAGAAGAAGAAAGATGAGCTGATCACTGAAGATAATAAAACAGAGCAGAAGACTGATGAGAAGAAGCCTACAGGAAGGAAGAAAGTAAAAATGAGATCCAAGAGAGAAGGGCTCCTGACTGTGTGCGTGGATTTTCCCAGAAGATCTCACGGAAAGAAGAAAGGACCAAGAAATAGGCATCCGAGACACAGAAAAACAAAAGAAAAAGGGAAAGGAACGAAGCGAAAATTTAGCATGCAGACAAACGCTTGTTCTCGGAATGGAATTCAAATCCTGTATAGTTCTCGTAAGGAAGGATCCAGACTGAATAAAATGTTTGAGAAGGCTGGAAGATACAGATTCCCATTTCCTTTGTGATAAAAGTTCTAACCCAGATAAAGAGGAAAGGATATCTGTGGAAGACTTCTCAAAACCTGAAGAACCTCAAAGGTCTCGCAAGTGACGAGAGAGAGAGCATGAAAATGAGAGAACGGAAAAATAGGAGAGACCTACGAACTAAGTAAAAAGAAAGACTCCAATATTAGTCAAGCTATGCTTGACTCGGCACGGGAGCGTGTCGAGGCCATGCAGAACGAAGTCACAGGACTTCGGAACAAGTTTCAACGGACTTCGCAGGAAGCCAAGGAGAAGCTACAGCAGGAGAACCCCGCTGGTAGTGGCTTAGGGACGAGCCACAAGTAAGTGTTAGGGGACTGTTAGAGCAGGGTCCCGCAGCTACAGGAGAAGCTGCCATTTTGGCGGACAGACAGTTTTGGCGAAGATGAAGAGATAAGGTAAAGCTACGACACCATAGCATGTTTCTAGCTACAGATCAGAGCCAGAAACCATGATTGTTGGGACAGAGAAGTCAAAGAAGATGACGGTACCTGAGCAGCCGAGAAGAGAGAGCTCACCCACTGCATTGAAGGTAGCGACGAAGACAGGAGGGCTCAGCTACCCTCATAAAGGAAAAGGAGCAACGATACCGAGGTATTGAAGACGAAGGACAAAAGATGGGAAGCGGTGAACAGTACCCATGGTCAGCGCCGGGAAGCATGGAAGACTGCAGAGAGCAGTGGTGTGATGGAAAGCGGCTACTCCAAGTACAGATACGCTGACTGTCACTAGTTAGGGTTTTTGGTTTACTATTGGGACAGGCCCACAGTGTTGTAATGGCGAGACCTTCGGTCCGCCTATAAAGGGATGTATTTTGTATTGTAAAAGGGTTGGTTAGTTGGTTGTGCAGTTAGACAAGTAGACATTGTTAGACAGTTGTATTATAGGAGCTGAGCTCTGGTTCTGTTATTAGCTATAGTTATCTTATTGAAACCAGTAGCTGGCTCATTGAGCCTGTATGTAACAATCCGCAGGGATTGATAGAGAGGGAAGAAGATATTGTAGAGAAGCAATATAGAGATAGAAAAGAGATCTAAGAGAGAAGGGCTCTAGGATGTGTGTGGAGTTACCCAGAAGATCTCGAGCTGCATATGCGGTGCAACAGAACTGTGTTTACTTCCCCTGAGTTATAATATAGAAACACAGTTCTGTGGACGTAGCTTCCATCCTAGGAGTGAACCACATAAAACCAGCATGTTATGTGATTGATTCATGTGATTGTGGTTGCTTGTTATATCTGTCACTCTTTACATGGATTTTGCTTACAGTTAAATGTATGTATGTGTTATTCAGTTCACTGCAGTATAGGAGGATAAAATACAAGTTGAAGTCTTTAAGTATTATGTATAAGAGTTTGTCTATGTTTTGCTCAAGACAGTTAAGAGTCGCAATGTTGCACAGCCTTATACGTTGAGTCCTATCAGTCGGACACAAGTAGCACTAGATACGCTGAGCCGCAGCGGTAGGATATCGCAGGGAGCGATATCGCACCATCAGAGGAGCTGTGGTGCTCTGCGGTTAAGGATCTAGCGTAGGAGAGAGTTACGTGTTGCCCAGGATGCGACGATGTGATAAGGGCTAGAGTCATCGCGAGGAAGAGGAAGCTGCGCATCGCGAAGAGAGAGACCTCGCGGGCTCCGAGAAGCTGTGAAATGCGCACAGGATGCGACAGAACCTGGTTAAAGACACTTGAGTCTTTGGCCAACCCATTAGAATCACTTCGGGTGAGTTTTCAGTCCGCTCTGCGGTCTGTTTCCGAAAGGGCCAGTGAGCTAGGGGTGTTGTTGGTACATAATAGTAAACCCAGGTTTTCCCATAGCGACCAACAATAACCAAACAATGTAATAACATAATAAAATTACTATTAGATATATAGAAACATTCATTAAAATTTTATGAAATCTTAATACATTAAATAAAAGTGTAATAACCATGAAATTAATACTTACCAAATAGATTACAATATAAATTACAAATAAACATAATTTACTATATCAAAACATATCACTACTACACATGTCATAAACTTTACAATTTTTGATCTTTATAAAAATAAAGTAACTAAAAGATTGTAAATTGTGAATTAGGTGAACTTGCAAACAACACCTTCGTTGAAAGGCTGGCAAGCCCACACGAAGGCCACCATAACTATGTGTTGTCGGGCCTTGTTAACATGTATGGAAAATGCAGGAACATAAAGAATGTACAGAAGGCATCTGAGAAAATGAGCGAGCATTCTTTAGTCTCATGGACTGCTATAATAGCAGGGTATGAACAAAACGATTATGGTAACGAATCCCTGATTTTCTTTTCGTCAAATGCAACAGGGAGGAATTAAACCAAACTAGTTTACCTTTGCTGGAACTGTAGGGGCATGTGCGAGATTTTTAGTTTTGGATTAGGGCATATGGAGATCCGCTGCATTTATTTATGCAGCACAATAGCATTTGCAACAATCAGTCCGTGTCACCTTTTCAACTCGAGAGAGATCCCGCATTACTACTTTCAAAATCGCTAAAAATCCCTGCATTAAGTCCACGAATCGTCGGTAGTTGCGTCGTTTACAGGGGCGGCAGGGTGGACCGAGTTGTGCACTGAAGTTTTCCATCAACGAGTGTGCAATCAACCGACTAGCCGAAGGACGCCAGAGGAGGGTCGCGTCTAGACGGAGTAAGCAAACGCCGTGAGGGGAGTCTTCGACGGCGCTGGGTGGGACCATGCAAACGGTTGAGAGATTAGCCTACTCCTATGTAGGGAGGAGACTTGTCGTATTTTGGCTGCGGAACCATGGAGACTATGTCAATAGAGATTTACTAGCCATCAGACCGGTAGTATCTGATATCTCCATGACCATAACTTGTCATTTCACCACCTTTTTCAAGTTGTGGTACTTTGTTAACATTGTAGGGTGTTATTTTCTGACTATATTGTGCCTTCCTCTTTCCGCGACTAATTTCACGGGTCCTTGGCCCCCTTTTTAAGTGTTTTTTGTCTCCTGCATGGGATTTTTGGCAACAATTTGGTATGTTATTCTTTACTCTTCGACTTCCCATTCTGGTGAATGACTTGACAGCTTGCCGGTCCTGTAGTCGCTCACGGACCTGATTTCTCAGGAATCAATGGTTTCAAGGCGCTGCAGGACTTTTATGAACCGGTATTTGAGGTATCATCCTATTATCCTTGCTCTGTTTTTTTTACTTGTGGACTGGTGGGTATTGTCCGGACCTGGTATTTGAGGTCTTACTAATGTCTTTGTATACCTTTTGTCTGGTGGGTATTAGAGTTCTACTGTCAGGATGGGTTTGGTTGACTTTTATTACATTATGGAGTTCACCCTCACTCGAGGGTTAGTACCAACCATATAAAAAAAAGTGGGAATCACCTGGTTTTTTGGATAGAAGGCCCGTTGTGTATTTTTTTAATTCTTATCATCCTAGAGTTTATACCTTCTAGGGTTTATACTGATCGTCTCTTATCGGTTTCTGGTGGTCGACTGTTGGGATTGCTCCTGTCTGCTCAGAGATGGAATCTCCGAACATCTGCCCTCCTAGGGGTCATTCTGGGGTATCTGAACGCCCTTCTTGCTTTACTCATCGCAGGAAAGCCAAACAGTTGAAATCGCTTGACTCAAAATGTCGCTACGTATTGGGTAAGGATGTTATGCTTGATAGGGTTTCTGAACTGTGTCGTCGGGCCTTGATTGTGCGTATTGAAAATTGTAACCCAAGTAAGGATGAGTGGATAGCTTGGGCAACCTTATATTGGAAGACTATCCTTAATTATATCCCTACTATCAGTCTCCTAGCCAACCAGTGGCTGGTCATTGTATTTATCGAAGATCATAACGCCTCTCGCATCCTCAACACACTCCGGGCCATTGGAATTCTAGGTTTGACCCACTCAGGGGAAGAGTGGTTAAACACCATCTTTGGGTCATGTTTCCAACCCTTCCCTTCCCCTTGTGGAGTAGAGATTTTTTAGTTGGACCGGCTAATACCTTAGGTTGCTTTGAAGCCCTAGAAAAGGATTTCCACCTACTTTTTGATAAGTGATTGGCCGAGTTACTAGTCGAACTAGATGTCTCCAAGGGTCTTTTACCCGAGGTGGAGATTGACTGTGGCAGCTTGATTCTTGTACAGAGGTTGGATTATTTAAATGTACCCTTTCGTTGTAGCTACTGTCATGATACAGGGCATTTAAAGATAAATGCTCCTCTCTCCAACATGGTCATCCCTTAAATATTGGATTTTCTAACTCTGTACCCTCACCTGACCTCCACCATAGTTGTACATCTCACCTTGTTGCTTCAGGTCCTCCTTCTTTTCCGGATCCTTCCCTTGAGTTACAACTGGAGGGAGTTTCTCCTGCTCACTCCTCTAATCCTCCTTCTCTCCCAAACCATTATAACTCTTCAACTATCTTTGGTGAAATTTCTACTGTGGACTTATAAGTTATTCAGGACTTAGAAAGTAGGGCTAGACCCTCACCAGGGTTGTCTACTCAAACACCTACCTTACCCTCTCCTCATGTACTTTTTGTTACTCCTCACTTGTCACTTACTGAACCCCAATTGAGCACACCTTTTATCTCACAGCCTTCACTGACTCATCCTTTGGACTCCTCTACCTCTTCCCCTCCTCCACTTACCTTGGAAGAAGACCCACCTTTATCTAGAACCCCTTCCCCTGTTATTGATAAGGATCCTCATAGTCCCATTTCCTCTCCTACTTTTAAGGATCCTTCCTTTCTGAAGTCACTTGATATTTTTTCGGATAAAATCACCCATTTTCCCTTCTACTCGTCTTCTAGACTCTATCAGATTTGAAAATGTCACTGTCAGGAAATCAAGGAAAAATAAGTCCTCTGATGCCTCAGGCCCCTCTGGCCTCTATACCCCTTTATCAGCACGGATCAAAGATGTTGTCATATCTTACCACTACTCTCTGGTTCTTAGAGCACCGTCACCTATCCACCAAGTTGACCCATGAGAATCATCTCCATGAATATCTGCGGGTTCAGGGGTCTCACCAAACAAAAAGCCATTTCTTCTCTCTTCTCCTCTTTGAATCCTGATATGATACTACTACAAGAAACTATGTGTGACCACTATTATGCTCTCTTAAACTTATGTAAGATGAAACCTGGTTGGGTGATCCAGGAGGATATTGGTGGCCACCCACCTATTCCACTTGGACCCCCACCACTGTTTCTTTCAGTTTTCCAGTTTCCTTAATTGTAGCACAATTTACTATTTTTGGTAGTTTTCGGGTTCTAAACTTCCGGAGCCGTTTTGAGGCCCTAAACAACGTTTTTGTCAGCATCGAATGGTCAAGCAAATATGAGTCTGTTCCAAACTTAATATTTGTTGCTTATGGATGTATTCCTTGAAGAGATATTTCTAACGATGTATCATGTACGTTAAACGGAGGTTGTATGCCAAAGTTACGACCTCGGGAAATTTATGTACCAAGTTACCCAACAGGGCCCACATTCTGGCGTTTCACCTCCTAGGGTTAGGTTTTTGGATGTGTAGGGTTTCCATTGTTTCTCAATAATATATAGGCCTTCGAGCCTCATTGTAACACAGAGTTCAGAGGCATGTATCCACCACATCTCTTCTCAGAGATAAGCTATCAGCACTCTAGCTAGTTTATTTCCATTCTGTATGTAAACAAGTTTTAGTTCTTTGATTAATGAAATGAAGTGTTATTTCTGTTGCATATTTGTTTCTATGGTTATTTGTGTATTATGTTGCATTCCTGCATAAATCCGGATCAGTGGTATCAGAGCAATCTGCTCTTTCTCGATCCTTCTTTGCATGTCCCCAACGAGGGCGGGGTATAAAGAGTTAGAGCTCGATCTGGTTGAACCTTTGCAAGATCAGCCTCGCAAATCCCAATGGCCTCCCATGGGGGACGAAAAGAAATATGAGGGCGCAGAAGATCCTATCAAAATTTTGCTCGAGGAGGCCCTTGAAAAACAAAGGAACGCGATGATGGATAACTTCGCCCAGATCCTTCAACGATTTCCCACTGGCGGCGCATATGCATCTAGCAACTACTCTAGAGGTGTAACCCCTTTTAAGGTACAAGTAAACTTTGATATTCCCATATTTGATGGCCGAATAGATGCAGACGCCATAGATAGATGGTTGAATCTATTAGAAGGATATTTCTCGGTTCAGGACTTTTCCGACCGGGAAAATATTACTTTTTCATTACTCAAAGTTGCCCCCCATGTCAAGGACTGGTGGGAAACGTACTGTGAGAGAAAGGATGAGGAGAAACCCTCTCTGTTCTCGATCGTACCCACTTGGAATTCATTCTGAGATGCCATAAAGGGACAATATTATCCCATGGGGAGATATGAGGACAACTACATCCAATGGACTACGTTGCGGCAACAAAGAAATCAACATGTGCATGAGATGATGAATCTGTTCCATACCCTGCGCACCAAGTTGGGTATCAAAGATTCAGAGAAATATTGGTGCTGAAGTACTGTAGTTGTCTGCACAGATACATTTAGGAGGAAATAGAGTTCCTCAACATCTCCTCGCTTGGTACGGCATACCGGTATGCTGCCAAAATTGAGCAAAAATTCGAATAGAAAAAGTGAGACTTTGGATTTGCTAATCAGAAGCAAGCGAAAGGTGCCCCCAAACTACAGAACCAAGGACACAGCCAAGGCATGGCGACTTAAGACAACTTGCCAAATCCGCAAGCAAAGAACAACACTACGAAGCCGAAGAAGGAAGTGGAAAAGTGGTGTGAGTTCCATAAGAGCCCCACTCACAACACTAGTGAGTGTCGGGCCAAGCAGTCTCTAGTGGCCGAATAAAGGATTCTGAATTAGATGCATACTTTGACACTGAATCAGAACCCGAGAAGGGGAATGCCAGAGGGAAGAAGATTATCGATGTAGAGCCCAACACCATCGTTGCCACCACGAAGATCCAAAAGGAAGAACTAGAAGATTCAGAGGAGGAGGAGCATCTTTTCCACTCCCAGACGTGGGTAAAGGGTTCCCCACTATAGTTCATTGTCGACAGTGGGAGCCAAAAGAACCTCATTTCAGCAGAGGTCATGAAGTAGTTTGGCTTGCCGACCACAGAACACTCGCAACCGTACACCATTGGGTGGCTTCACCAAGGATGGGATCTCCGTGTTAGCCAACAGTGCTGCCTTCCCTACATCATCAAGCCCTTCACTGATGAGGTATTATGTGATATTGCTCCTCTTGATGTTTGTGATGTATTGTTGGGTCAACCATACTTATGGAAGCGAAATGTTGTGTATGAGTCTTGGCCTCACGCTGTTATTATTACGTTGGAAAATAAGTTGTACAGATACTAGAGGTACCACCTCCTACCACTATCTCTTTGGTTACTACAAAACAATGCAATAAGCTCATTTCTAAAACCGAGAAATTTGTTTTCTTAATGATCTACCCTCAGGGCAAGAAGAAGATCGTGGCCACAACCTCCAGACATGGCCCATCTGCACGGTAACAAAAAATGGATAAAGTCATGGAGGAGTATCAGGACATATTCACCTCACCCACAAGGGTTCCTCTGCAGTATCAAGTCAAGCACCCCATCGATCTGACCCCAGGTGTGCCACTACCCAATGGACCGATCTATCAATGCTCTGTTCTGGAGAATGATGAAATCAAGAGGCAAATTCTAGAGCTGCTTCAGAAGGGTCACATCCGTCCAAGTTCATCGCCCTGTGGGAGCCCGATCGTGTTGGTACAGAAGAAGGATGGGACTTGGAGACTCTGTATTAACTGTCGGGCGTTGAACAAGATCACTGTCCGGAATAGGTACCCGATCCCATGAATTGATGACCTCTTGGACCAGCTTAAAGGGGAAAAATATTGTATCAAGATCAACTTAAAGTTTGAGTATCACCAGGTATCGATCGAACCGACCGATGTGTGGAAGATTTCCTTCAAAGATAAGGAGGGCCTTTTCGAATGGTTGGTCATGCCTTTCAGGCTGAAAAATGCTCTTGCAACCTTCATGAGACTGATGGACGACATCTTGTAGCCATTCACCAAATCATTTGTAGTAGTGTACTTGGATGACATCTTGAAATTCAACCAGTCTTGGAAAGAGCACCTCCACCACATCCGACAGGTCCTCCAAATGTTGCGACAACACAAGTTGTGTGCCAATTTGGACAAGTGCACTTTTGGCATGACCCAGGTTCAGTATCTGGGATACATTATTGATGAGTATGGGATACATGTGGATCCAACCAAGATCCAAGTCATTCGGGATTGGCCAACCCCAACTACTCTAACAGAGCTTCGCAGCTTTTTGGGTCTTGCTGATTTCTACCGCAGGTTCATGTTGGGATTCTCTCATATCACTTAGCCCTTGAGTCAAGTCACCAAGGGAGGAGAAAAAGCAAAATTCTTCTGGTCAGAAAATCAACAAAAGGCGTTTGCAAAATTGAAACATCGCCTCTGTTGTGCCCCAATGCTCACATTACCAGACTTGCAACAACCATTTGAGATCGAGACAGACGCCTTTGACTATGCTATTGGGGCAGTACTTACTCAACAAGGGAATCCGGTGGCATATCACAGTGAGACACTGTCCAATACAGTCCGCAAATATCCCACTTATGACAAAGAAATGTATTCCATTTTACAGGCTTGCCGGCAAAGGAAGCATTATATTTTAGGGAAGGAAACGATCATCCACACAGACCATTGACTCCTGCAATTCATACAAACACAAGGGAAGTTATAGAATGATCACCATCAGAAGTGGTCCACATATCTACAACAGTTTCATTTGAATATCAAGTACAAGAAGGGAAGCACCAATAATGTTGCAGATTGCCTCAACCGAGCACCAATCGTGGCGATAACCACCGTGCTCAACTCTTGTGGGCACGAGACCTCTAATTGGCTACTTCTCTACAAGAGCGACCCAGAATTCAACCACACATACATGACGCTCTTGGAGGGAAACCAAGTTCCAAATTTTCATCTCTAGGACACACTACTATGTCACATGGGACACCTTTGTGTTCCTTCCAGCGAGTGTGCCAAGATGATTTGGGAAGCGCACTACAGTCGGTTTGCTGGGCATTTCGGGGTCGAGAAAACAATGGCAGTATTGCAGAAGTATTTCTATTGGCTGAACTTTTGACGGGACATTGGGAACTACATCCAATCCTGCACTACCTGCGCCATTGCCAAACCATCCATCAAGAACTAAGGCCTCTATACTCCATTTCCTACCCCTATTCGACCTCGGGAATCCATATCCATGGATTACATGTCGAGCCTTCCTTCTACTAAGCACGACAATGACTATGTGCTCGTGGTCATCGACAGATTCTCAAAGATGGCCATAATGGCGGCCTGCAAGAAGAATATCACAGCAGAATCCACTGCTAAACTCTTTGAACGAGTGTGGGTACACTTTAGGATCTCACAGTCTATAATCTCAGATCGAGACAGCAAGTTCCTCAGTACATTCTGGTCTAGCCTATGGTCAATGCTAGACACCAATCTCACAAAGTCCACAGCTTTCCATCCCCAGACTTATGGCTAGACAGAGGTCGTCAACCGGATGATCGTACACATTTTGCGCATGTACAACTCAAAGCATCCATGCACATGGGATGAGAGCCTCCCCTATGTACAACATAGCTATAACCGGGCCCTCCACAGCTCAACCGACCATAGCCTCTTTTAGGTGGGCTTGGGATTCCAACCACTATGTCCCATTGACGTAGCCATGCCATTTGCAACTACTCAGGCTGATTCAGCTCATGTCCAATCTAAAGTTTCTAAGGCGAACAGCTTCATTGAGCGCATTCAACACATTCGCCAGTAGGTTCATAACATATTGGAAAGATCCAATGCCAAGTACAAGCAGCAGCATGATCAACATCGGGTGCAACACAACTTCTGGGTGGGAGACAAAGTGTGGCTACATTTGCAGAAGGAGCGCCTCGCTGGACCCCACTGCAAGATTCGCTCTCTTCGATATGGGCCATACACCATCACCAAGGCTTTCGAGGACAATGCCTTCGAGCTCAATATTCCACCATTCCTTGGTCTGCACCCAGTGTTCAATGTTGACCGCCTTCGGCCCTACTTTCCACCTCTACTAGACACATCAGATGTGGCAGAACAACTTACACCAACAGAGTTAAACCTCGATTGCATGGAACAAGCCACAATTGATTGGATTATGGACACACAGATCAAGAACACCCGCCAGCAGAAGATCCGGCTATATCGAGTTGTCAAAGCAGGCCAACTCCTTCACCAGGAAAAGTGGCTCACCAAAGACCAAGTTCAACAGAAGTTTCCTCATCTCATGGAGGAACTCAATGCAATGGGGACCATTGCTTCATAAGGGGGGAGGAATGATTTAGGAAGATATTGGTGGCCACCCACCTATTCCACTTGGACTCCCACCATTGTTTCTTTTAGTTTTTCGGTTTCCTTAACTGTAGCACAATTTACTATTTTTGGCAGTTTTCGGGTCTTAAACTTTCGGAGTCGTTTTGAGGCCCTAAACGACGTTTTTTTGGCATCAAATGGTCAGGAAAATATGAATTCATTTTGGACTAAATATTTTCTATTTGTGGATGTATTCCTTGAAGAGATATTTCTAACGATGTATCATGTGTGTCAAACGGAGGTAGTATGCCAAAGTTACGACCCCGGGAAATTGATGTACCAAGTTACCCAACGGGGCCCACATTCTGGAATTTCACCTCCTAGGGTTAGGTTTTTAGATGTGTAGGGTTTCCATTGTTTTTCAACAATATATAGGCCTTCGAACCTCATTGTAACATAGAGTTCAAAGGCATGTATCCGCCACATCTCTTCTCAGAGATAAGCTTCTAGCACTCTAGCTAGTTTATTTCCATTCTGTATGTAAACAAGTTTTAGTTCTTTGATTAATGAAATGAAGTGTTATTTCCGCTACACATTTGTTTCTATGGTTATTTGTGTATTCTGTTGCGTTCCTGCATAAATCCAGATCATTGGGAATACCATACCTTGGATTCCCAGGGTCTCTCAGGGGGTCTCCTTACTGCTTGGAATCCTCACTTCACTTGGTGTAAAGCATTTCGCTCCTATGCTAGTATTTTGATTAAATCCAGGTTAAAAGGATTGACTCTGATTTTACTATACTGAATTGTTATGGACCCTACACAAATAGGGTGTTCTTTTGGGACAATGTTGTAGCTGGAGGCCTTGTTAACTACCCCAACTTGATCCTTGTTGGTGACCTAAACTTCACTCTCTCTGATGCAGAGATTTGGGGGGACAAAGCACGCATGGATTATATGATTCATTATTTTACTAACCTTTTGGACAGCTCCAATTTGGTTGACCTTGCACCTCTCCATCTTGGTCCCACTTGGAGGAATGGTAGACCTGGGTCTGAGAGTATTAGTAAATGTATTGATAGATTTCTTGCCTTGGTCCATTTGATTCCTATATTAAATGACTCTAAGTCTTGGATCCACCCTTCTGAGATTTCTGACCATTATCCTATTTGTCTTGAATGGCACAATGCCTCTCGTTGTCATCTCTACCCATTTAAGTTCAATAGGGCTTGGCTGATGGAAAATGATTTCTCTGAGATTGTCTCTTCTTCCTGCAATACTCAGCTCCTTTGTCCCTTGGATCCTATGTCAACCCTCACTTGTAAACTCAAAAGACTGAAAGAGACTGTAAAGGCTTGGGAGAAAGATATGAATCAGACTAAATCTAAAGAAAATTTGGAGGTGGATAGGGACATTAACACCTTACTAACCTCACAAGCTTCTGGTATCCTATATGTACGTGATTCCTCCCTACTGTCTTGCCTAAAAGCCAAAAAAGATACTTTATTGATACATCTGATCCTGAACTGGAAACTCAAAAGTAGAATTGATTGGCTCAGTGAAGGGGATGCTAACACTAAATTTTTCCACTCCTTTGCCTCTACCCGGTGGGATTCCATATCTATTTGGGGTCTCCAGAACCAGCTGGATGAGTTGATTGAGGATGAAGCTCAGCTCAAAAAACTTGGGGTTGCCACTTTTCTCATCTCTTCTCGGATGATGGACTGATCAATATTGAAGATCAACTTAAGGTTGTTAGGATTTTTCCTTCTATTGTCTTGGATGAAGATAAAGAATCCTTCTTGTCTGATATCTCTCTCTCAGAGATAGAGGGTGTTCTTAAGGGTTTCAAAAAGGACAAAAGTCCTAGTCCTGATGGATGGCCAGTAGAATTCTACTTGCATTTTTTTTATCTTATTGGTCTTGACATCCTTAGAGCTTTGGAGCAATCTCAAAATGAAGGTAGGGTATCAGGCTCTTTAAATGCAAATTTTATTACCCTAATCCCTAAGAGCGATAAGCCATCCTCCTTTTCTGATTTTAGGCCTATATCCCTTTGCAATCTGGTTTATAAGGTTATCTCCAAACTTGCAATTGTCATACTTAAGCCCATATTGGATAAGGCTATTTCTTGGAATCATTTTGGCTTCCTTCATAACAGGCAGATTGTAGAGCCTATAGGGATTATCCAGGAAGTATTACATTTTGCTAAAGTGGAAAAGAGGCAGGTCTTTATACTGAAGTTAGACCTTGTAAAGGCTTTCGATAGGGTAAACTGGACATTCCTTCGATTGGTTCTTCTCCAGGTTGGTATACTTGTCATTGGTGTGAATTGGATCATGGGTTGTGTGGAGTCAAGCAACTTCACAATTCTCATTAATGGGACTCCCACTAATTTTTTTCAAGCTTGAGAGGTATCAGGCAGGGTTTCCCACTCTCGACCCTACTTTTATCCCGACCATTGAAAGCCTTAGCCTGTTGATCAAACAGGCCCAACATGTTGGTCTTATTATGGGAATTAAAGTTTCTTCTACTTTGAATCTCACAGACTTGCTATTTGTTGATGATGTACTATTGTTTGGTGTGGGGACTGTCGAGGAATGGCAACATTTCAAAGCACTCTTAGATCTCTTCTGCTCAGCAACAGGTATGACAATTAGTGAGGAGAATTCCTCCTTTATGTATAATGAAATTGATGATATTGTCATAGAAAATGTTGCAACCATTCTTCCTTACAAAATGGATCCATTGTCTGTGGGATTTAAATACTTGGGCTTCTATCTAAAACCTATGGGTTATCATGCTAATGATTGGCGCTGGTTATTGAACAAATTTGGGAAAAGAATTAGTAATTGGGCCTACCGCTTATTAAGTCTAGGAGGTAGATTGATTCTGGTTAAAGCAGTTGCAATGGGCCTTGCAGTATATTGGCTTACATTGGCAAGGATGCCTAAATCGATTTTGAACTACCTTAGACGGGCCATATTCAATTTTCTTTGGGGCAACTATGTTGGTAAATCTAGGATTCACTTAGTGGATTGACACTTGATTTCCAGGCCTTTTGAGATGGGTCGATGGAATATTCTGAACCTAGAATGGTTTAGTATGGATCTCAAACTCAAATGCTTTTGGATGGTATTGTAGGGTAATGGTATTTGGTCTGTTATCATTATATTTAAATATTTAAAAAACATAACTATTGTAGAATGGATTCGAGCTCGTTCATTCACTCTTAAAGGCTCGTCATATATTTGGAATGGATTTATTAGAACTCTGTCATGGCTTACTAGACGTCTGGGATGGAGGGTGGGGAATGGCAAAGACATAAAATTAGGGTTGATCCGATTGCTGGCTCCAACTCGTCATTTATCCTGCTTAAGGAACTCAGAGATTATCTGGAGGATTATGGTATTTGCTCACTTGCTGATGCACATTACGTTGGTTTGAATCATATTTCATAACAATATTGGCTCTCTGCAGAGGAACTTGACCTGGAAGGTGATTGGAAGGTCTTGTGGAACAATTACATTGGGGGGCTATCACATGGTTGTATTCGACTGAATGATATACAAGGCTCCTTGGTTTGGATGTATAACAGACAGTTGGGTCAAGTGACCACACAATTAGCTTATGACTTCATTGCTTCTAGTCATTGCCAATAAACACTTGAAAAGATATTGGTTTCCATATGGAAATTTAATTTGCCACTGAAAGTTATATGTTTTGCTTGGCTGTGCTTATCCAACCGGATTAGCACCTGGGATAATCTGCTAAAAAAGGGTTGGATCGGCCCAAGTTGCTGTTGTTTATGTAGGAGAGATGCTGAATCAGTAAATCACCTTTTGTTGACTGTAGATTTACCAAGGAGGTCATTGAGGGACTCGGTACTGCTCTCCATCGAGCTATCAACTGGAATGAGCCAACATATATGTATAATATGGTTAAGTGAAATGCGAATGAATGGGTGCTCAGGTATCTTCCCCTCATCATGACCTGGCATATCTGGCTTATGCGTAATAGAGTCCTTTTTGAATATCTCTATCCGTCATCAAACCTCACCATACATTTTATAATGGATCAGCTGTCAAAACACAAAGTGAAAGTTTCCACCGAACCTTACAGAAATTTAGCAGCCTTATCATCGGTATTCGACTACCTTGTGGGGTTTTTTAATGGTGCCTCAACCTCTTGTATGGGTGGTGTGGGTGTCACACATTATTTTAAACATTGATCATTACTTCCTCTTAAAACTTGGCTGTGGTTAGAGTACAAACACGCGGTTTGAACTGCTTGCACTATAGGTACTTCTTATCTTCTCCAAGTACGTTGGGCTCCCATATTTGTGTATCAGAGGGGATTCATCAACAATTATAAATTGGTTCAATGGATTGACTACACTGGGAACACTGGATTTGGCTGGTTGGTGTACTGAGATCATGACTCTTCGATCTTACTTTATCCATCTCGAATCAACTCATGTCTTTAGAGAATTCAATGTATAGGCAGACCGTCTCTCTAAGGAGGCACTCCATTTAACCTCCAGGCTTTTATATTTCGAGGAATTTATAGAGGGAGCATGTCTTTGGCATGGCTCAGCTCAGCTCTTTTGAGTATGACTATTTCTATTATATTATGGGATTGTATTTGAGAAATCATCGTTGATGATTGTATGATGGTATCCCTTTTTTTGAGCTTATCCTCATCCCAGTTGAGTGCCTCCTTAGACTTGATGGATTGTTTGGGATTGAATGTTGTTTATTGAACTGATTCGGGAGGGAGATTGGAAGATACTTTTATGTCTTCTCACTGGCGGCACATATCATCTTGGTTTTTTTTGGAGAATGGATTGTATGTTCCAGCTTGTAGCCTACTCTTATGACCTCTTCCTTGCTGATCTCCTTTGGGAGACTATTGCTAGTATGACTGTGTTCAAGATTATGATGTGAGCTGTATGCTATTATGTAACTTTTTTTGGTGATGCACAAAGGTTTCCTTTGATTCATATGAATAATAAGGAAATGTTATTTTTCTCCTGGGAAAAAAGATAAGGTTCAAGTATTGACTCTTGGACAATTTTACTCTGGTTGGACATATCTTTATAGCATTAATATGAAGATTGATTTCTCTTTATTGCGCTGAAGAGGTTTATTCAAGAGTCTACTTTGAACACACACACACACACACATATATATAAAGCCACCCAAATTATATAAATTAAAACAACATTACATACTAAAAAAGGTGCAAGGTTTGCATCTACAAAGATTTGATCCTCTCCAAATTTAGTAAATCTTCTTTTAAAATAAATCTATATTAGTAATTTTTATTTAAATTATTAAATAAAACTACTCCATATGTAAATATGTAAAAAGCTAAATAAAATTAAATAAAATCATTTAAATTTAAAATCAATTAATAACTTTTTCTAACTCAATTTTTTATATTTCGATTTGATTTTGAAAGTTAAATAAAATTAAATATAATCTTTCAAATTTTAAATCAATTTATAACTTTTTCAACTCAATTTTTTATATTTCTTTTAATACGATTTGACTTTGAAATCAATTTATAACTTTTTCAACTCAATTTTTTATATTTCTCTTAATACGATTTGACTTTGAAATGACATCGTTACGTTTCAGACACGATAACGCATCGCCTCATCTGGCAAAATATAAATTAATGAAGAATGATAAATATTACAATTTTCTCCGGCCTTTTAGTCACATCTTATTTTCTCGTTTATACGTTTACTTGTGAGTGGTAACATAAATACAATTTTTTTTTCGAGTAGGCCTTTTGAGGGTCTCTAAAGAAGAGGCACCCTAGTCTAAATTTAAATTTGAAAAATATTATTTTTTAAGTAGAATGAAAAAAATATTTAAAATTGAATTTTTTTAATATTAATTAAAAAATTAATATGGCTAAAAAATTTAATTAACAAAATAAAATATAAATACTTATAAAGTAACAAAAAATAATGAATAAATTCTCAATTTTTTTAGATGCTTGCACAACCCATTCCAAGATATAGCACAATATTGCAAGTCTAGATATAACACACATAAATATAAACAATATATCATTCAATGTGTAGATATGACACAAGCTTAAGCATAAACAATATAAATACTTAAGAAAATGGAGTAAATTAGCAGTTTTTTTATTATTATTGATAATTTGATATATTATATTCCTCATTTAAATTGGATATTGTTTTTGAGTAATATAAAGGGTAATCGTAAATTTAGTGATCTCAATGTGGACCACAATAAGGATATGGTCCATTGTTCCAACATGTCCATGACCAAGACTTTGCAGGATGGATAACGCATCACATGCTATTTTAAAAGGCCATGAATGTACAACAGAAGCAAATTCCTTCACTCAAGGTTGTCCGTTTATTCAACTGCTCATCATCTTCTGCATTATTTCAAGTCAATGAATCAAATAAAATAAAACAAATAAATTGAATGAGTGGCACGCAGTTGTGAATGAATTCCCCGAGGAGGAGCGAGGAATTACCATGCATTTGGGTCATTGGCGATGTTGCCAGTTGACTTGACAAACTCATTCTAAATAGTAGAGATTTTAATATGTGAAGGTGTACCAGAAAATACTTGTAGATTGTGAATCCAAAGCCAAGCTGACCAAAGCCAAGCTGACAGTGTGTGTTTCGTTGTTTATGTTGAAGAGTGTAATCTCATCCGTAGTTAAGCTAGTGAGTTAGGTAATGAGTTAGGTCAAGCTATTATTATCATTTTTATTTTCTATTTAAATTGCTCTGAATAATAATGAGAAGGCAATCAATCTGCCCAGTATGCTTCTCTATGCTTCTTTAGCTTCATTCTATTCTTTCACAGTCCATGTTGCAAGGTTTGGGTTTGCTTTTTTCCTATTTAAATAGCTCTGAATAATAATAAGGCGGCAATCAATCTGCCCAGTATGCTTCTTTCGCTTCATTCTATTCTTTCACGGTCCATGTTGCAAGGGTTTGCTTTTGTGTTTTTCTCACGTCCCATGTTTGGTATTTCCCAGATTGCAAAGCAAACCGTCCTCTGTATGGGTGGCTAACAGAGAGCGGCCATTGGAAGCTATCGAAAGATGGGAGTGGGGATCGGAACGGAACCTCTGTTTGGTCCAGAAATGGGAGCCGAAAAGCAACTAAAACTGTCACTGTGAAATTCCAATCGCTCCATATCAATCCATAAATATCTTGAGTTGATTCTTCCTCGTCAGGTTTCTGTGATTTCTTGTTTGTGGAGCTTTCTGTGGCATCCTTTCTATCAACCTTCGGCTTCTTCGTCGACCTCTTATTTTCTGCCTCGTCATCCCGCCCCTTGTTATCTGATCAACACTTTCCCTTAACTTTTACATCTTCAAACTCATCTTCGTCATAGTCCATTTCGTTTTCATCATCAGAATCACTATCCTCCTTAGCTTTTCTTCACTTCTTCTTTTTATCTGAGATGGCGACTTTCGTGCCATTCCCACAACCATCCACAGTTCGAGCTTTTTGACTCTTGGGTTGAATTTTCTTGGGAGTATCTTCGTTTTTCTTAACAGGCTCAGCTTTAGCCTTCACATCGCTTGTGGCATCGGCAGCCGAGTTGGAACCCTTTGCAAAGACATTCTAAGCAAAAAAATTATCATTAGGATAGGGTACACCTCTAGACATACCTGGAAAAGATCCTCCAGACGTCGTATGGAAAAATGTAGCAGCAATTGCTGCTCCTGTGGGCTTTTCTGCAACAGCATTCGCTCCAGTCCTAAAAAAAATGGAAAAAAATGGTGGTGAGCACAACAAGCATGCAGGATAGTGTCTTTGCAAGGGAAGCTAAAGAGTTACAACGGAAGATAAAATGACAGGTACATGGAAATTATGATGGTTAACAGAATAATCAAGAAATAATCAAGAAATACTGATCATTATATTAAGTAGTTTAAGCATTTCTTGGAAGGAAAACATTTGAAATTGAAAAGCCTGATTCTGCATTGAGAGGGTTATTTAAGCATTGTTGTTACTTAAGCATGGCGGTTTTTTATTTGTTTTGTGTATTATAATAGAAAATTTCATTCGTATAGTTTGGTCTCTTTTAAAGAAGAACTCAATTATGTGTGATGTTTGTATTTGGATTTTTTTTCTTTTTTCCAATCTTCAATTGGTATCTTGGTGTCATCGTTATCTCCTTTTACAATGTTTCTTTTAAAGAAGAACTCAGTTATATTAAGTAGTTTAAGCATTATATTATATTAAGTAGTTTAAGCTTTTCTTGGAAGGAAAACATTTGAAATTGAAAAGCCTGATTCTGCATTGAGAGGGTTATTTAAGCATTGTTGTTACTTAAGCATGGCGGTTTTTTTATTTGTTTTGTGTATTATTATAGAAAATTTCATTCGTATAGTTTGGTCTCTTTTAAAGAAGAACTCAATTATGTGTGATGTTTGTGTTTGGATTTTTTATTTATTTTTCCAATCTTTCAATTGGTATCTTGGTGTCATCGTTATCTCCTTTTACAATGTTTCTTTTAAAGAAGAACTCAGTTATGTGTGATGTTTGTATTTGGATTTTTCCCTTTTTTTCCAATGTTTCAATTGGTATCTTGGTCTCATCGTTATCTCCTCTTACAAGTAAGAGAAATTCCTTTGAAATATTTTTGGTTTTCTTTAAAAGAAGGCATTCATTCCAGGATTTATGTTTCCAAGTTGAACATAAATAAGTTCGTCCACAACCATAATTACAATGTATTGTTATTACATATACATTAAATATAATATGGTAAGCTAAGTGTTTCATGATATGTGGAGATGGTAACTAGTTTATAAAATGGATATGTTGTGAAAAGGGAAGCACTTCAAATTTGAAAATTTGGACATGTATTTAAAAAATACAAAAAACACAAATTTAATATTTTTTTTAAATGTATATTTTCTTGCAAATTGATAAATTGTCAAAGAAATCTAGTGTCTTTTAAAAAGGATTCTAGAGTTAATTCTTCTTTTATTTTTTATCAATACTTATTTTGTTTTGATTGTGAGTCCTACATCTAAAGGAGGGCTATTTTGGATGAAATGCATGGGAAACTTGTTTGGACATTTTCTCCCATTTCAAAATGCAAAAGTAAGGTGGGGTACAAAATTTTACTAATGAATTTGAACAAAATATCAACTCCACATATTCATTAGGGAATAAGTCTATACACTCATGAATTTGAACAAAATATCAACTCTACATATTCATTAGGGAATAAGCATATACATCAATGATATGAACAACTTATAACTAATACACTATAACCTATCACCAACTCTAAAAAATTCAAATGAATCAAACTAGTTGTATTACTACATAACCCCATTACAATTTGAGAGAAGTGTATAAATAATTATTCTAAGCATATACAAATTGTTTTGATAACTCATTTGTTCATGTCTTTACAATACATTAGTGTGCAAAATTTGAGAAGATGTGGAGGTACATGGATAATAGGATGCTATATTATGATTGTTTGACTTCCATTGTAATGGTTCTTTGTGTTGTCCATCCTTTTCAATGTGCTTGCTTCAAATTAACTTTAGGTGCACACTAATGCAACTACCATGAATATGAGTGCCAAAGATGCCACCATAGCGCATGCTCATACTTATACATATTCTAGCATGAATTCCCTACAGTTTGATTTAGCTATGAAAATTCCCTACAGTTTGATTTAGCTATGAAATGTATTGATCCTTGACTTTGTTATAGATCAAAATTCTTCTTTTAAAACTTGGCGGATTGGACAATTTTCTTGCCAATTGAGGAAACTTTGTTTGCATTTTTTAAATTTTGTATTGGATCTCTTTGTACATCTCTCCTCTGGATTGGCACTCCATTTTTAGAGTTCCCTCTTTTTAGTTCTATTTTTTAGGTTGGATTCTCCATTTGTTTTTAAAGGAAACACCTTCATGCTCCCACTTTGTAATGACATCATGGTACCACACAGACACATTGACCTACTTTTGTGGTCATTTCTTGGACATTAATACAATTATCATATCTTATGTTATCTAAGATGTATCACATTTTTCCTTGAGGTGATCATGCTTTTCGCTCTGATCTCATCATGTAGCTTGATGCCAACTTCAATGACAAACTCTTGAGTGGAAAACACAACATATTCTTCATCATTGTGCAACATTGATCTTCTCATAGGGATTCATGGGATCAATGTTAATGATTGGAGAAACAACAATGCTACTTTTTATGCTTTTCAATTCCATTTTCATTAAACTTCCAATCTATGGGTATTCAAAGCATGCCATATTAATGCTCAAGATGTTCTCCTTATTTGGAATTCTTTGTCAGTACTACTTCTTCATTTGACTTATGGAGAAAGAGGCGTCACATGTTGCTTTGGAGTGTTCCTTTCAATCACATTCAAATATGGCAATACTACGATCTAACTTGAAACATGTTTGGACGATAATCTATCTTGCTTTTCAGAGGTGCTTGGATTCCTTAACACTTCCACTAGTTTGCATCAACGCAATCGTGGGTGCAGTTGATTCTTGGAGAGGAGGTTGCCACATCAACTATGATCCCTTCTCAAGTTACTAATCGCTTTTTTTATGTTGTTCAAGAACTTACAAAGAAGGGTAATACCATGTTCTTTTTCCTTATGCCAAACAACTTTATCCAGTGTTTTTGCCAATGGCTAGTTGATTTAAGGAATGCTATAGTAACTTATTGGTTGTCCATTGTTGATATCATTTGTTTTTTTTTGCACTAACTAACTGAGTTCTTGAGCATCCCCTCCACTTCATACTAATAGTGAGTGATGATTTTGACTCAAGTCATCTTGATTGTCTAAAACTTGCAACACCAAACTAAGACGAAATAAAAAAAAATGAGCATGCCTACAATAAAACACACCTACTAGAAAATTGTGATTCATAAAAGAAACCTACAAACAATAATAAAAAAACCTAACATTCTTAACGTACAACGTCATATCTAAACCAACTCTATTTTATTTCCCAATTCCACTTTTTTATCCTCCAACCAAAACCTATTGAATACACCTTGGAGCAATTGCTCCTTTAAAAACAGTGCGCGTCAATATAATCATCGCGAAGACTTCAGTCTTAGGGAATATATATATATTTCGGGGAAGGTACCATTGGCGGCTGTCGCGGAGTATCAGACGTGTCGAGATTTGAGTCACGAACGTGGTCTATTTGAACTTTGAATGACCTAGCTATGCTTTTCTTATCATCTCGAGTAACCTGCGTGTCTACCTGGCCATCATGATTTCGACGGAGATTGGTGGATTTACGTCGGGCCACGACCACCGTCTTACCAAGACACTTTGGATGAAGCAAAGGCAAATAAAAAAATAGAACTAGCAATTGCCCCAAAAAGGTGCAATAATACGTCCATAGGGTGTTGTTGGAGGGTGTTGTTGGAGGATGAAATCATTGAAAAAAGGAAACTAAAATCAAATTGATGTTTTGGAAAAAATCTCCTCAAAATGCATAAAAATACATATGGACACAAGTTTTCCAATGGTTTAGAGAGATGGCCTTGTATCCTAAGTACCATCACAAACCAACTACAAATGTTGTAGAGAAGGCCAAGGAAGGAGAAACTTTGAAAATCCCTTCCATGATAGCACAAATAGGATTTCAAATTTTAAATGTTGACAAAGTTAGCCATGAATTGAACCGAGTTAGGATTGTCATAGCATTTCTATCACCCAAAACTGGAAAAACCTCTTTCCAAAGAGAAAGTATTTAGAGGAAATGCTTAGTCTTTCTGAATTGCTAATCATCAAAGATGGTAATAGGAAATCAACAAATTGATTCACTAGTTAGAAAGAAATTAGCTCAAACTTATCAGTTTTTGTAATGCTTTGCCTCTTATTCTCCCACGTTTTGTAATGTTTTTCCTCTTATTCTCCTTTAAAAAAAACATATTCGAAAGAACTGACAAGAGCATTGCAAAAAATTTCAGATTATGAGTATAAAAAGTTGCAGTGCATTATTTTAGATCAATTGTAACAAATAAAATAACCAAGAAAGAGTGTTAGATAATGACCAAATTTAAGTTTATGTTTCTTTAAAGATTAAATATGATAAGTTAAATGGCCCCTCAAATTTGACATGAACTAATTAGTTCACAGTTCCAAGCATTCTTTACAATTATTTTGGTGTTTTCAACCAACTTTGAAATGTTTCATACACATTAAACCCTTGCAAACTCAAATGAAATGCAAAAGAATGAAATTTCAGGGAACTATAAAGATGCAAGAAAAACCTATTATGTAACAACTATTCACCTCAAGTGAAGAAGGTAGAAGTCATTGATGTAAACAAGCATATATTGCAAAGTAACATTATGCATCTTTGGGAAAGAGAGGAACTGGATGTTGTGTTACAAGCTCATGATTGATCATATTGAAAGTTTATTCCTGTAGTCGATACACCCACAATAGGTAAACCATACCAAAAATTATGAAACTTTCAGAAGGCGTCCACAGTGTCTTTACATAATCTTGAAAGAAAAGTATGTATATTTCTATAATCTTTGGTGTATTTATAAACTGATAGTGTTTTTTTTGTAAATATAAACTAATCCCAAAATTACTATTTGCATGGTAATTCAAATTAAGTTGAATGACATTAAGCACTATAATCTGTCTTTTAATTAATAATACAATATTCAAATTATCCATAAAAAATGGATCACATAAAAGCAACATATATTCATTTTTCTAATTGTTTTATTAGACATCTTCACAAAGACAACATGTTTCCAGCATGGTCTTATACAAATATGAAAATAGTAACTAATTATCATCACACCATGATAAATTTCCAGGGAAAAATAGGTGAAAATAGACGACCAAGAAGATGATATTAATATTGAACGACACACACCAATAGTAGCCTCCCTTGCAAACCCAATGAACGTTACAAATCACCTAAACACCCAACAATAGAAACATATATTGTCTACACCAATTTATGTGGACAATTCAAAGGTATTCAACCACAAGTATCACCCAACCAGTGAAGGATCATAGAGAGAAATATGTGTTGCATTCAATCTACAACCACATAATGAAGTGAGTTTTGGAAACCTCTTTGTATTATAGATAAAAACAATCTCCACTGCCAATCAATGGTATAAATAGTACGATTAGAAACCATTTGTTAGCGTGCTAAAAGATACAAAAACAAATATGTAAATAATGTAGTATTGGGAGCTCACTTCTCAACATAAAGAGGCAAAGGATCGAATTTGTCATATTCCTTGTGCTATGGAGATTGAATGGTATTTGACATGCCATCCATTGATAATTCTTGAACCTCATTCCATCAATGATCATTAACAGAGATTTCATAATAATCTAAAGTTTAGTATATTATCCAAGGTGTAAAAATAAAACCATTCACCACATCAAACTAAGAAGATAATGATAATACATAAAATATGAAATCTAAAGACCATCATAACCCAAGAAATATATATTTTTAATGTCATGAGTAGCATACAACATAATAAATAACATCGTAAGTCATGCTTCAAAGAATGTTTATGGAGAATTCTACAAAACATACAAAAAACAAACAAAGAAGCTAATCGTATAATATGCAAGGAACAACCATGCTTAGTTGTTGCTGCTAATAATTCTCAGAGGCAAAGTATGACCCATAACCATACATTGGTGGACCTTGAGATGCATCAAAACCATAAGATTCATACCTCTGTCCATAACCATAGTGAGCTCCATTCCACTGATTTGGATATGCTTGAGGCTAAACCCATCCTGCAGGTTAGTCTTGCAAAAAATGAAATGAGCTATTTTAGAACTTAAATTTCTGTGTTATTTAAATTTTGAAATAAAGTGATTTAATTGAGAACACAAGGGCAACAATCACCTAGGATTTGGAATAATTATATGTATAATTAAACACAAGGACTTCACAAAGCACTTAAAATAATTTAACTTAGAACAAAGTAGATAAAAAAAATCAAAGAGAGTTGAGGAAAGACCAACCTCAAAGGTAGAATGAATCCCAAGCTCTCAATATTTCCTAAAAGTTTGAAGCCATCCAAGTAGTCACAATAAGTCAGAAAGTGAATACTTAGAACCATATTATGGGACATTGATTGTTGAGTAATGGGAAGCATCCAATTTAAGGGAAAATGACTTCAACCACAGTGAAAAGCAAGAAAATCATATGTAGAGAGGCTTATTGACAGTCCAAATTTTGCAAAGGATGTTAAAAGTCACGTTAGCCATTAGAGACTAGGAAAAAAGTAAAATTGTCTGAGAATAACATTGTAAGTTAATCCCTTTAATCTCTGAGCTACCCTATATAGGAAGGCCAATAACAGAGTTATATAATCATCATGTCATATTTTGGTTAACTGCTCAAATGGTGGGCCACTCACTTTCAAGGTCAACAAGGGTTATAAACTTATCACTGGAAAATGAAGCTTTTGAGTTCACCAAAAGGGTATGATAGACTCCCTTTGATTATAACCACGACCAAGTTGAAATCTAACATTTTGCAACCGGCCTACTTTAGTTGTTGTTGAATCCCAATACCTTCATGAGTATCACGATAGAGAATGGCTCAAACGGTGGCCCAATCAGTTCCAAAACACATTTAGGACACACCAAAGGCTTGGATTACAAATTAAGATAGCATAATGACCACCTCTAATCCACTTTACTTTACTTTACTTTTGAAGATCTTTCTTAAGAGCTTTAGCCTTCCTTAATGAAGAGCTTCAATTTGGATATATGCAACTTTAAGCAAAAGAAGCATCATTATTATGTTTATTCATCTTTAAAGCATTACAAAAATAAAACTAAAAATGTTGTGATCTTGCTTATGGGTGATGGTGGACAATTTTGTCCAGGAGCAAGATATATTTCTTGGAGTATATATATAAGCAAAAGTAGCTTTATCCATTTATTTTGTTGTTGTTGAAATAATAACAAATTTCAATGGTTTTAATCCAAAACATACAACACATAGAAATGTTTATTTCTTCTTTCTTCTATTACTACTTTCATAAGAAAGAAAATCTTTTACCAATTCATATTTTCCAAAACACCAATTTGTTATGGAAATTTCACTTCTTCTCATTCAATGACTACACTAGGATGGTAGAGGCAAAGTATTTTTAATCATATTTATCCATATGTTCTATGTGAGTTCTTTCAACATGTTATTTTGAAAGGAGAATAAGAGGAAAACCATTAAAAAACATGGGAGAATAAGAGGCAAAGAATTACAAAACTTGAGAAGCGTGAGTTAATTTATTTCTGGTTAGTGAATCAAATTGCTGATTTCATGTTTCCATTCCTTGATGATAAACAATTCAGAAAGACAAAGCATTTCCTCTAAATACTCTCTCTTTAGAAAGAGATTTTGCCATCTTTGGGTGATAGAAGTGTTGAAATAATGTAACTTCGAAGAATATTCTAGTTGTACTTCAAATTATTATTATTCCTCCTTCGGGAGATGTTACTGATGTAAAAGGTCATGGAAAAGTCATGAGGTAAACCCTCAGTTGTAAGTACGGTCAATAGCACCCAGAAAAAAGAATATAATTATTATTGTGAAGTTTACCTACGTAGGTCATCCCTATCAGTTAGATATGATGACCCAATTAAGGTAAAAGTCAGTTGGGAGGTTTAGTATAAATAGGGAGGCGCCCTCCCTCATTTGTGCACGCTCACTACCACTTGTATTGCGCAAGAGAGAGAAAGAGGGAGAGACGGAGAAGGAGGAGGACCAATGTCTTTAGTGTTTGACTGTTATGCTTGGGGTTTGGTCTCTCTCCTGATGAGACTTTGTTCTTTGGTCATTGCATACTAGTAATCTATATTGAGGAAGTTTTGTTGGGGTTTCCCAGGATAGATTGTTATGTACCTTGTGATTTTGTTTCTTTCAATGATCCTATTTATGTTGTTATTATGAAAATGTATTAAATGCTAATCAAGTTAGGACTTAAGCTATGGCATCATAGAAAAGTTAACAAGAAGTTCTTGAAAATGCTACTGCAGGTTTTCAAGAATGGTCCACAAACACAATAGGTTTCCAATCCATAGAAATCTACAATTCAGTGATCATGGAATGGATGAAAATGATAATTTCCTTTTGAATTTCAAAATTGTTTAAATTTAACCATATTTTATGAAAATTGCAAGTATTCAAGAATGATCCACAAACACAATAGGTTTCCAATCCATACAAATTACAATTGATTATCATGGAATGGATGTAAATGATAATTTCCTTTCAAATTTCAAAAACATATGTTCAAGAAAGAAACCCTCTTTTATGAATGAAAATGATAATTGAATTTTGAAAACTTATATTCAAGAAAGAAACCCTATTTTATGAATGTCGTGTTGTTCCATCAAATATTCAAAAAAATAATTAGAAAGAAAATGGTACAATGCTTAGTTTGGGAGAATCCCAAAATAATCATTTTTCATGATACAAATCAACATGATAAACTAACATATAGAGTAGAACTCTTAAAGAGATAATATACATGAGTTTCACAAAAACAACTTATACAATAAAATAACCTTCTCCTATTAAACAAGCCACTATCCATATCACATATTTTTGTGTCTAGATGTCCTTTTTACAACCCAAGAGGGTTATATGTGTCATGTCAACCAACATAGATCCATTTAAAAGGGGATCTTCTAAGCACCGAGAGGGATCAAATCTCTCAAGGTACAAACCCTTTTTTAGAGTGAAAATGTCGAGGAAATGTGTAATTCAATGTTTATGATTTTAGTTTATTTTATGTTGTTATATATATATGTAATTCTAAATAATTTAAATTTAATTTAAACTGACATGTTATTTTTAAGAACATTTTATTATTTTTTATAAAGGATGCGGTTCAACTCTAGGATGAGCACGGAAGGAGTTACACATCTCTTCCCTACTGGGTTGTTGTGCCAAGAGGCGCTCTACAACCCAGTATGGGGGGATCTTGTAACGTTACGTAACGCTATTTTTATTAATAATTTATTTTTTTTTAAATTATAGGCCAAAATAAATGTCGGCCAAAAAACAACCTAATATGGGGGAGATGTTGTAATCTTCCTACCTAACAAAACAATAAAAAAGTAAAAATTTAATTATCCTTAAAAAAATTGTGGGTTACGAAAAAAACACAATATGGGGGAGATGTTGTGATGTTCCTACCTAGCAAAATAATAAAAAATAAAAAATTGAATTATCCTCAAAAAAATGTTGGCCTTGCACATGGTTTTAAAACTATGTGAACATGGTTTTAAAACCATGTGCAAGGCTTTCTAAAACTTGCACATGGTTTTAAAACCATGTGCAAGGCCTCCTAAACAACCCATGGTTTTATTGTACATGGTTTTGGAGGGCCTTGCAAATGGTTTTAAGACCTTGTGCAAGGCCTCCTAAACAACCCATGGTTGTAGGAAAGCCTTGCATGTGGTTTTAAAACAATGTATGGGGAAATGTTGTGATGTTCATTCCTAATAAAACAAAAAATAATAAGAAATATTATATGTCGGCCATAAATAATATTAAATATTAATAATAAAAATATTATATGTGGACCTTAAATAAAAAGATGTGTCTTTTGGTTTGAATCAAATCAATGGATACCTAAGAAGAGATTTGGGTTTGGATCAAATCAATGGATACCTAAGAAGAGATTTGATCCCCCTCGGCGCTTGATAGAGCCTAGGATTTGGATCTATGCTGGTAGAATGCACCTCTTCGGTGCAATAACACATGAATCATATATATATATATATAACCAATCACATGTCAAATCCATGCTTAAATTGGTAACAATAAAACACATTTATATAACTATATATGTTAAAAGTTAGTATTTTTTAATATGAAATATGTACAATTATATTGAAGCAATAATCATGTTCAATTATGAAATTGAGAAGATCCACTATTTGGAGCAAACTTGAAATATCATGAAGCTTTGTATGGATGGATAAAG
>LPNX011061539.1:753027-771234 GCA_001517045.1 Pseudotsuga menziesii | reverse complement strand
GTCCAAAAATACCATAACATGCATCTCAGCCTGCTCTACTGCTATAATAACTGTTTAGGACTAAGAGATTGAAAAAAACAATCAAGATCATACATAATAAGCTAAGATAACGGTGCAAAAATACCATAGCATGTTTAGACACAGCTCTATCAATGTGGCTGCATATGCTAACCACAGAATGAGAGCTTTGAAAATGGGTCGACTTCTGAATGTCACGGAGTATTTTAATATAGTGCCCATCTCTATCAAATCACAGGTAATTGGATACCCAAATAATTCAACCAGCGACATGGCTAAACATATACCACAGAGTCCCGAGACCGTGCAAGTCTGGAAAAATGTCTTACACCTAAACTATGTTGGTAACTCCAGATTTTGTTTGGCAGAGGCTTGGATTTAATTCCTATACGAGTGTGAATAGGAATCATGGAATGCACTTTGCCTAAGGTTTGATTTAAGAGAGGGCAACGTTAAGTGGATTGTGGCCCATGCATATTATTGAGATCTATGGGACTATACTATGTGTAGTTTGAAATCAACAATAGACTACATCAATGTCCATCCCAAGATTTTTACTGACTAGATCTGGATTGAAATCAACAATAGGCTACATCAATGTCCATTCGCAAGATTTTTAACAGACTACACCTAGATTGAACTTGTGGCAATCCTTCATTGATATAACAAAATGCACCAAACAAAATTGAAGGCTTACCCTGATGCCAGAAACTGACAAGATCCATAACCTGCATTCCATAGGGGAACTTCAATCAGTCAGCCAGATTTTCGTANATGCACCAAACAAAATTGAAGGCTTACCCTGATGCCAGAAACTGACAAGATCCATAACCTGCATTCCATAGGGGAACTTCAATCAGTCAGCCAGATTTTCATAAAACCAATGTGAATCAACACACACAAACATTAAAACCAACTTCATTAGTCCCCGTTAGCTGCTTACTTGGATCAGAGGAGGTGATCATCCCCGCCCCACCAAAGTTACAGGCTATAGGTGAATTTCATTCTCTGCACGAACAATATTGTTCATTCTTTGTAGACATATCCTTCAGGAAAAAAATCATTGTTGCAGAGCAGCGACTTTGACTTCGGTTGCTAATCCATTCCACCGGAATTCCTTTATAGACTTCCAGTGCGAAGGTAAGGAGAAATAAGACTCGGCCCCATAGAATTCAAGAATGTTGCTTCAACTGGATGTGTTAAATTTTTGGCTTGACCGACTCTACTCAGATAAGGCAAATAGGAATGTGTTAAATTGGAATTTGGCCAGACCAAGAACTCTACTTAGATAAACCAAATTTGTAAAATGAATGCAAAGTGAGTTGACAATATTGCAATAAAATGAACACATAAGAAGCAACTGACAGTATTTAAAAAGTTGCATGCTAGAAAAGTTAGATATTGGAAAATGAAAGCCCTGTATTATTAGGTTACTGGCCAATCAAGGATGAAACACAAGGTTAGGTTGTAGATCTAGAAAGCTGCAGGAGACTTCCAACATGCCAGACAATGAATTCAGTTGTAGAACCACCAAATTGGAATACTTTGTGAATGCCAGGGGAAGAGGAATCATATGATATTGCTAATGAAATCCAAGAATTAGATGATGATGGATTCTTGTAATTATGTTATGTGCAATTCTGCTACTTTTCATGTTAAGTTAATTCAATTATTAAATAGTGTTTGTCTGTGTTCTTTCCTTCATTGAGCTTGTTGTCTATCGATTGCACACCAGTACCAGAAATCTTCCGAAAGTTGTCTCCTCACTTAAGAAAGTGGTAGAGGTGTGACCTTGGGGGCACGCATAGAGCCAGGTACTGTCGCCTACTCCTAGCTCCTCCGTTTAGGCTAACTCCTAACGAAGCCAAGAGGGGTAGTCCCTAAGAAATAGTTTCTATGGCTCAATGTGTTTAAGTTAAGTTTTAATGTTTAAATGATGCGGATGGGTGTTGTTTAGGAGTTATTATGATGAAATATGATTAGAATTATGAAAATTTGAACACAAGACAAAGGCAATCCACGTTGCTACATTGGATTAAAAGATGAACAATATATCAAGAACTTGTAAAAATTAAAGTGCATTCATAGACAAAGATTTTATAAATCAAAGGAAAAATGGTCCAGATTAATAATCACGCATGAAAAGATAGACCAGTGCCTTATGGAGTCAAAGCTATGCAATGCTTGAAGAATAACAAAGATACAAGTCTTGAAATAAAGCTAGTGGATATGTTATGTGAGTGCTCTTGGTATGTTTTAAATATTTTAATGGTCTTGTTTATTATGGCTTTGAAATGAAAAGGTATCAGAGATTAACTGGGAAAGTATTCAAAGTCATTCCGTTCTAGACAGGTCAGCCCGTCCAGTATCTCGGGCTGGTGTCCTGGAGGATTGACTAGCTAGTCATGACCCTAAGACGATGAGGATTTTCGACACCCTTATTGAGAATAGACTTGAATGCTTTCTACAACGCCGGTGCGTTGGTTATGGGTAAATTTTTTATTAAGTTGTTATTGCGATCTTAGCAAGTTCGTTCACCGTTCTGAGTACGAGCCCAACTATGATAGTCGGCAGAGCATACTAGGTGAAGGATATCAACGAAGTAAATTAATTAGAGGAGAATGTGAATTGAAAGATTTTATTAAAAGAATTAATTTAAAACCCTCCGACAAAGAGCGCTCTTGACTTTGTCTTATGACAAAAGTTCAAGAGTGTTATCTATCTATATGCCTAAGTGCAAGGATGATGCAAAAATTAATATGCTCTCCGATAGAGAGTGATCTTGACTTGGATTCCAACCAGTTCAAGAGACTTAGAAATTAATTAATAACTTGCAAAAAAGGTAAAGTGCATGAAAAAGAAAGAAAGATTAAACAAACTCTCCGATAGAGAGCACTATTGATCCACCTTATGGTGAGATTCAAGAGATTTTGGTTCCTTTTAAGTTTTTGCAATATTATATCAAATGAAAGTAAACAAAACTTAAACTAAGTAAGTAATGAAAAGGGAAACTTTTTTTTTTCTCAACTTTATGAAAGCAAACTTCTAAATAATGAAACTACTCTTTCCTATTCTACTCTAGCAAATTATTATGCAAACATGAAAATAAAAGAGACGATACAAGCTTCCCCCAAATGGGGGAAGAGGGGTCTGGGAGCCTTTATCCCACTTGCTTTTTATTATTTTTTACAAAGCTCTTGAAGTTGGGACTCCTTTTGTGATCTTGAGAAGGTCTTCAATGCAACCTGGAGAAAGGGGATGAAGAAGGGGGGGAAATGAGTGTTTTTTGGAGCTTGAAACTTCAAAATTCTGCCAGTATTTCCGCTTAACCTGTCATGAAAGGTGAAAAACCAGCAAGCTATTTTTCTTGTTAAACAATGGATTGGACAATAAAACAATGGATTAGACAATAAAATACACTAAAAATTTACACTTAGTACTTGAGCAAAAATAGAACTTTTTATGCTACTTAAAGTACTAACTAGATCCAAGTTAAATGTAAAATTTAAACACTTCTTAGATCTAGAAATGAGAGTAAGTAGAATGAAAATGATTCGCCTTATAGATCTGATTTTAACTTGTAAACATAAAGTCAAAGAATTGAAACTTTCATTTTAGGGGTGAATAAAAGAGATGGAACCACTTGGATCTTGAATCTTTGAAACCACCCTAGATCTCAATTAGCATGCAGCTACTAGAAACTTGTGATTGTCTCCAAGAAAAGGAGATGCAACTTAGCTCAACCTTTTACTCGGTGCAATGGAGTGATCTGGAATCAAAGACTTATACGCTTGCCAAAAAGGGGGATTAGATTATGTATTATTTACTAATTTTAATAAAATAATCATGAAATACAACTAAATAAAACAATGCTATTTTAGATTTCTGGAAGTAAATAGATAAATAGATAACTTGAAACTTCAAATATCTATTATTATGTGCTTATATAATCCCTCTAAAGCATNAAATACAACTAAATAAAACAATGCTATTTTAGATTTCTGGAAGTAAATAGATAAATAGATAACTTGAAACTTCAAATATCTATTATTATGTGCTTATATAAGCCCTCTAAAGCATGTATCAATACCCACAAATTAGCAAAGCAAAAAGAAATTGAAATTGTATCACCTCATTAACCAAAACACATGAATCCAAGATCTACACAACATGAGCCTCCAAAGCCTTTCTTTATTCAAAATGGTTGCATGAGAGCAACAAGTAGTACAATATTTCACCAGAGGTTCTTTACACAAATCATCCACCCCAATAGAGCTGAAAAAGCCTCTATTTATACAAAGAGAGAAGGCTAAAACACTAAAACCAAACCCCATCAAATGAGGGCCAATCGTCGTAATCTAGCTGATTCAACACAAGAATGAGAGCCCAGACCTAACAAAAAGTTGGTATGAGTGAGGGGTGGCCTCCACCTAGGCAAGGCGCCTCCACTCCCAACCCTAAACTCTGAAATCCATCCATTGAATAGGCCACATGTGTGAAGGCGCAACCAAGAAGAGATGAGGGCGTGAGGGTTGAAGTAAATGGTAACTGGTGATGATAGGTGCAAAAAACCTTAGGGTTTGCACTAAACACTTCCTGTCTTTAATACACAGCCCAGTAATGATCACCAAACCAATCACAACCTTCCAAATCATCCAATTCGTGAGCTTAGCTGGAGATGACAAGTTTGCTAACTGAATGTATCTTTAATGCTCTCTGATTGTTGACTGAAGAGGATTTGTGCTGAGTTGAATGATCATAAATGCCCATTGCCATGTCATTTAGCCTTTTATTTTATTCAATTTGGTTAATTTTGGAGATTTTTTTTATTTTCTCCAAAATATTCATTTTTAATATTTTAATTAATAATTTCTCCGTAAATGACTTTTTTGAGAAATTATTAATTATGATGCTGAATGAACTTTTGAAACTTAGGGATAGCTGGCTGGTTGATCATTGATGATTTTTGGCTTAAGTTTAGAGCCTTCAATCACTGAATTTGGGTTCCGGATGACCAACATATTACAAATTGAAATTTTTCCATTTAAACTATGGAAAAATTTAATTAAAAACTTAGGAAAAATTAAAAAATTAAAAATCCAAAATCCAATGCGTCGAGTAAAAAAAATTTGGAATTTTTTTCTGAGGGTCCTAGTGACTTAGGACATGACCATAGTCTATTCTAATAATGTTTAGTAGGTTTATACATACTTAGTTGGGCTCTAATAACCCCCCAAGGCCTAGAATTCAAAATTGGGCATTCCAGCTTTGGAGGAAGCGGGATAAAACCTCGTCGATTATACTTGGCTATAGGAAAAGCATAATTGACAAGGGAAAAAAACTCCCAGGAATATCTTAGTTAAAATTCTATGTCTTAGGAGACCGAACCACTCAAAACACCCTACTAGCACATTTTATTACAAACCTCGTGGGGCCATGGTCATAATTACTTAAAACAAAAACTGACTAGCCAAAACTGGCTAGGCACAAAGGTAGATCATCTGATACACTGGAACACAAACACTTATCATGTTTGTCAAATTGTGGCTTCTAAGCTAATCCAACTGTGGTACAAATAAGTTGGTAACATCTGCCTCCAACTACAGGACAGGTACTCACTTGATTTATTGATCAAAGAGAGTGTCTGAGAATCTAGGAATCTCTGGTACATGTACATNCCAACTGTGGTACAAATAAGTTGGTAACATCTGCCTCCAACTACAGGACAGGTACTCACTTGATTTATTGATCAAAGAGAGTGTCTGAGAATCTAGGAATCTCTGGTACCTGTACATAAACAGAAGTGTCTTAGTCCCATGTATATGATATATAAAAATAAGCCATGATAAAATACCAGAAAATAGTTTTTGCTTTTTTAAATCAAAGTACATAAAACAAAACTTTTTTCTTTTTTAGCATATAAATAAAGTATGATACAAGTGCTAATATACAAAGGCTCTAATACAACATTTTGGTACATCAAATATTATAGTACAAACATAAAATACATAAAAATACAACAAATATGGGTTTAGAAAATCCCTGGGTTGACCCCTTGGTCATCTTGGAGGTTGTTTCGATAAAAAGGCTTCAAATGTTGACCATTCACGAGCAAGTTCAAAGTATCTCCATCCATGGTGTTAAGTAAAAAGGAATTGGTGCTAGCGGTATCCCAGATGATAAAAGGGCCTTTCCAAAGGCTGTCGAACTTCCCATGCTTCTCCCTTCTCTTATCCCATAAGAGAACAATATCTCCTACTTGAAAATACCTCGACCTAGCTGACTTATCAAAAGTGCCCTTCATGTTTTCTTAATGCCTGAGTGACTGATCAAGCGAAGCTCTTCTAGATTCATCCAACTCTATGATTTGATTAATCCTTTGCTCCATTTCCAATTTTTCTGTGCCATATTTACTTAACATTCTGAAGATCGGAATCTGCATGCCGACTGCAAGGGTGGTTGTGAGTCCATATACTAACTCAAAAGGTGACTTTCATGTTGAGTTCTTCTTAGTAATCATATCCGCCCACACTGCATACTTAATCTTGCTATCCCATGCTCTTTTATTGTCACCCACAATTTTCTTAAAAATAGTCATTAAGTTTTTGTTAGTGGACTCACCAATTCCATTGCCCTATGGATAATAATTTGACGAATGGGATAGGATAATGCCATATTTAAAACAGAAGTCATTTACTTCTCCCGAACTGAAGGCCTTGGCATTATTGGTTGTTATCTTAATGGGAGTTCCAAATCTGGTGATGATTCTTGGATAGGATAATGCCATATTTAAAACAGAAGTCATTTACTTCTCCCGAACTGAAGGCCTTGGCATTATTGGTTGTTATCTTAATGGGAGTTCCAAATCTGGTGATGATTCTTTCCTCAATCAAATCAATAACAACCTTCTCAGTGGCATTCTTAGTGGGTACATCCTCTAGCCACTTAGTGAAATAATCGGTTGCCGTAAGAATCCAGGAAAAACCATTGCTAGAGTTATCCTTAAATTTGCCAATAAAATCAAGCCCCCACTGCTAAAAAGGGGCAAGGACCACAACAGGTGTAAGAGGAACTGCAGCCAACTTTTGCTTCCCTGTGAAAAGCTGACACTCCTGGCAACACTTGACATGTTTGTGAACATCTGCGAAGACAGTGGGCCAATGGTATCCGCCTCTCAAGATTTTGCAGGCAGTTGTATTCGCTAGAATTTCTTTGAAGGATTGGAATTCTTAACTTAAAATTTTTTAAAAAGTTTTACTAATATTCATATGTTATAGATAACATTTAAATCCTCCTTTACAATGAAAGAATTTTTCTTATTAGAACACCTAGCAAATGGAAAAGCTAAGGGCATTGAAGGATACCAAGCATAAATCTTAAAAATTTAAGGGTCTATTCTCATTCATCACATCCACAAACTCTTCAATTTAGCGGTAAAGCAAAGTTCCTCTAAACCATAAACTCAGAGCCTCATTATTCCTATATTTAATAGTGGTGATAAAAAAATCCCTCTAATTATTGGACCATCAGAATTATCCCTCTCTTANCAATTTAGCGGTAAAGCAAAGTTCCTCTAAACCATAAACTCAGAGCCTCATTATTCCTATATTTAATAGTGGTGATAAAAAAATCCCTCTAATTATTGGACCATCAGAATTAGCCCTCTCTTAGCAAATATTTACAGTATCATTTAAAAAAAAAGTATACGGCTAGAAAGTGAAGGTAAGCAGACTAAAGGACAAGAAATCTTTAGAAGACATCACTATACCATGAACCACCTCATTACGCTTAAGATCATTGTGGAGGAATGTCGTAATAGTAAATCCAATATTTGTTGTTGGTTTTGGACTTCAAGAAAGATTTCGATACAATGCCTAGAAATAACTCGTGGAATATATTAGAAGAGCTAAAAGCTACTTTCAAGATGAGAGTTGTCGTGATAAGGTTGTATGAGACTCGCATTATCAAATTTAATACGATTGAGGGGCGATTGAATGACATTAATTGTAATATTGGAGTTAAGCAAGGTTTCCTCCTCTCTCCTACCTTTTTCGACATATACATCGATAAGATAAAAGGATGTTTAGAAGAAGCAGGTTGTGCTGACATGACCTCACCTAGAATAGTCATCATTATCTTTTTCTATGTTGATGATATTGTTCTTATAACAAGGTGTCCCTTTGATCTTGATAAACAACTAGGAATTCTCAAGGATTTTTGCTCTAACATTGGTATGATTGTTAACATTAACAAAACAAAAGTTATGATTATCAAGTCCAAGAAGGTCACTTGCTTTAGTTTTGTATATGACAATAGCGATTAAGAGGAAGTGTCCTCTTACAAATATCTCGGAATTGATATTCACCACAAGCTCATCTGGAACTCTAGCATTGAAAAAATGATTAATGGAGGGTGCAAAAGGTTTTTTTGGTCTTGAAAACAATTGTAAATCATTAAACCTTTTGTTAAAGTTACAACATCATGATTCATTCTCCAATTCAATCTTGTCTACCAAGATTGGGTCTCATGTGTTCAGATAGGGAGCCTGAGTTGGACTCGAGAACTTGGAGTAAATTCTTGGGTTGAACTTAAAAATGACTAAGCCTAATGTGTAAAGATTAATCCTCATGTGTTGAGGTGAATGCTTTGGTATGTCAAAGTGATGATGTTGTACAATCTTGTTGGACAAGGCTAAGGACTTGTGTGTCAAGTCGGATCCTCATGCGTTGAGGTGGACCTCATGTGTAAAGGTGATGCTTGAAATCATTGATGTTCTGTGATGTATTACTAAAAATGGTCACTGGATATGGATAAACTATTAAGTCTCCTCTAGAGATTGACCACTTCTAGAGAATTAATTTAGCATATGACCACTTGGAAGGAGAGTAACATAATATGATCACTGCATTGGACAAATATTTTTAGTATAATTTAATATGATAGATAAATTAAAGTTAGCACATATGGACCATGTAGATAAGATAAAAGATAAAGAAAAGTTGCATAGAGAACAAAGATAATCTGAATTGCTCATGAGAATGACTTATGTTGGTTAAGGAGAACTCAATTAGTTAAACCCAAGTGATATTAACAATGAGTACTTAGTTAATTAAGGAGAACTCATAGTGGTCACTTCAGTAAATCAATCAACACAATTTCAGTTAAGAAGTGTTAACTAAAGTGTTAATAAAGAAGAGTTAGTTAACTAAATTGTTTTGCATGACAAAAATTTAGTTAAACTAAAAGATGACACTTAAGTTAATCTAAAAGATGACACTTTGTTAAAATATGACAATTAAGTTATAACACTTGAGTTATGACACTTGCATGATGAGACTTGAGTTAGCATTCTAACTAAAGGTCTAGTAGTCAGTTAGAAGGCGAGTTCATCCTGAAGTCAGTAGAGCATGAATATAATGATAAAGATGAAAGGCATTGCACATTGTATTATGCAGGACTAAAGACCCCGAAGAGAAGAGTTATTCTCCTATGAAAGCATTCGTTATAATTTGCATGAGAGCCTAATTCCCATGCAGTGATTCACTACATCTTGCATGAGACTGAATTTGGAGTGTTATTAATGTGTTGGACACATTGCAAAGACTATTTGGTTGATCTCTCTTCTTTATTGTTCAATGATAACACCTGGGGTGTTTGGATTCTCTTTTATCTTGCACTTGGGGTGCTGAAAGCAATCTACAATTATAAAAGACATTCTCCACTATCTATCATTATTATACTAAGAATATTTTATGGGGTTTTTCATCCTAATTGTTTTGAGGGTTTTCCCTAGGGTACATCATGTGTTATTTGTGAATTATTGTGTGTATGAATGGTTCATCGATTTCAAGAGCTTTGAATTTCTACGATTAAAGATTAAAAATCAAAGCTCAACATATTTCAACAAAATTCAACAAGGTATCAAATCTCACAGCATGAAGGAGCTAAGTTTTGGCAAGCAAACTTACTCCTATGTAGATCCAAAGAAGTTGAGCATAGTATTTGAAGAACATGGCATCGATGTCAGTAAAAATCAAAAGACCGACTTGAAGGTACTTCGAACTTCAACACTTGGAAGGCTCAAATTATAAACATCCTAGAAGAGCATGACTTACATGGATACGTATCCAATGTAATGGAAGAGCTTAGTACCAATGCAAGGCACACATTAGAGGAAATTTCAATTTAAAATGGGCCTTCCAAAAATAATACAAATTCCATGTCATCATGTATTAACCAATCAAAATGCTTTAAAATTAAAAAAGGGAGCACCTCTTAAACAATTTTTTAATATAAATTTGGGGAGAGGTATCATAAAAATAAAANGTCATCATGTATTAACCAATCAAAATGCTTTAAAATTAAAAAAGGGAGCACCTCTTAAACAATTTTTTAATATAAATTTGGGGAGAGGTATCATAAAAATAAAAATAAAAACTAATTTTTTTGTTTGTATTTTCGACATGTCTCCCTGTGTTTTTACTCAAATTTCGATGGGGAGAGCTCGTTGGATGTGGAATTAAATTGCGCATCCAATGAGTACCCACTCTGCATAATTTTGACGGGCCCCGCTACCCCAAAAACAAGAAATACCTAAAAAAACGTGATGANGAGCTCGTTGGATGTGGAATTAAATTGCGCATCCAATGAGTACCCACTCTGCATAATTTTGACGGGCCCCGCTACCCCAAAAACAAGAAATACCTAAAAAAATGTGATGATGATGCCATCATCACGTTTTTTTAGGTATTTCTTGTTTTTGGGGTAGCAGGGCCCGTCAAAAGTATGCCGAGTGGGTACTCATTGGGTGCGGACATTTTTTCTGGTATTTCTTGTTTTTGGGGTAGTGAGGCCTGTCAAAAGTATGTCAAGTGGGTACTCGTTGGATGCGGAATTTAATTCTGCATCCAACGAGCTCTCCCGATCGAAATTTGAGTAAAAACACAGGGAGATATGTCAAAAATACGAACAAAAAAGTAGTTTTTTTCTTTTCTTCCTCCAAAATTAATAAATATTATTTTATTATTTTAACTATTATTTTATTAATTTTCCTTAGGAAGCCCATTTTGAGTTGAAATTTCCTCTAATGCTACATTCGAGAAGAACCAAGCCAAAGCCAAGTGGATCATCTATGATTCAGTAAAAGACAACTTGATGTCGGTGATTATTCCTTTGAAGACCGCAAAGGAATGCTTCGATACTTTGACAAATCTCTATGAGAAGAAGGCTCCAAGTAAAAGGAGAGCATGGAAGAACAACTTCGGAATCTAAAAATGGAGAAGGATGAAGTTGTGGCTTATTTCTTCATGAAGATCTCTGAAGTAAGAGATCAACTCACTAGCATTGGAGTAGTGGTGGATGACGACGAACTCATTCAAACCATTGTTTATGGTCTTCCATCCTCATGGGAGACATTTTGGTCCATTGTTAATGGTCGAGAGGTAAAGAGATCAACTCACTAGCATTGGAGTAGTGGTGGATGACGACGAACTCATTCAAACCATTGTTTATGGTCTTCCATCCTCATGGGAGACATTTTGGTCCATTTTTAATGGTCGAGAGGTAAAACCTAACTTTGAGAGGTTGTGGCATGACTACCTCCAAGAGGAAAAGTGAATCCAAAGAAAGACTACTTCCTCCAAAGAAGAAAACCTTTCTCTTACCGCAAGGATGAAGAGAGGATAGAAACACTTCTCTCAAAAGAAGTTTTCTCATCCAAAGAAGAAGGTATACAACAAGTACTTTGATCATTCAAAGATCAAATTCTACAATTGTGACAAAAAGGGCCATTATGCAAGGGAGTGTGAGCAAAGCAAAGAGGTAAGTTCAAGGGTAGCTTTCATGTTGCTACTTCTACAAAAGATGAAAAAGATCAAATTCTACAATTGTGACAAAAAGGGCCATTATGCAAGGGAGTGTGAGCAAAGCAAAGAGGTAAGTTCAAGGGTAGCTTTCATGTTGCTACTTCTACAAAAGATGAACCTACAAGAAATAATTTAGCCGATGATGACTATCGAAAAGAGTTTTTCCTTTAGTGCAACAATGATTGCATAATCTCTAGATGAGGATATTATCATCGGTGATGTATGAATACAAAGGGACTCTAGTAATCTCTGCAAGGAAGTGGAGATCAAGAGGGAGCCCACAAAAACAATAAAAGATAAGTATTTGTATTTGACTATAAATTACTCTTATAAATTATATCTAAATGTTTTTTAATATATTCTTCATTACAGTTGTATATATGCAAATCTATATTCCTAGAATTAGGAGGTATGTTATAGTATAACATGATGAGAATATGCTAAAGTTTTTCTTTTATTGACGAATAATAAGCTCATATAGTACATGTTATGATTGAGTGAGTAGACTATAATGTTGCATATCATTCCATGAGATATGGATGGAGGTTCTGCTGAAGCATAGTTAAAATGTTTGCATAAACTGTGTGAACTATTTGTCATTGCATTGAAATGATTGGATTATGCAAGATTACTAATCACTTGACTGAATTTGACTTGTAGGAAAGACCGTATGTGATGAAATACAAGAGAATCTAGGACAAAGATAGAGTCATCCGGAAAGAAAGGGACTTTTGTTGGTTATAGATAATCATACAAGCCTACAAAATATATGTACCAAGTGAAAGACACATTGAATTCAACAGAAATGTGACATTCCATGAAGAAGTTGCATTCAAGTGCTCTAAAGAGATTCAACATGATTCAGACATGGAGGAGCATGAGCTTATCATAATGGAGTGACCCATATCCTAGTTCTCCCCATTCAGATGTTGAGAGGGAGAATCCAGAAGAGACATTAGATTCATTAGCTCTTGAAGAACCATTAGAACTAGTTGAAATATCACTTGATAAACCTCCTGCTAAGAGGATATTTCAATGGTGTCGACACATTCTACAAGATGTTGAAAGGCATGGAGCACCATTAGGCTCATTTAGAGAGAGAAAGAGACCTGAAATATATTGAGGGTATGTTGCATAGATGAGTCGCATTAGTGATTCAAAACCTTCCACCTATGAAGAAGGTGCTAAGCAGCAAGTATGGAAAGATGAAATGGTAGAGAAATACAAATCTATTATGAAGAATGTTGTTTAGGAAGTTGTTCCTAAACTTGAAGGGAAGTCCATAGTAACTTCTACATGGATTTATAAAATCAAGCATGTTGCTAATGACAGTATTGAAAAGTATAAAGCTAGATTTGTTTCCCAAGGTTTCTCATAGAAAGAAGGCATAGAATATGATGAGACATTTTCTCTTGTGGCTATGTCAAGCATGTTGCTGATGCCAAGTATTGAAAAGTATAAATCTATATTTGTTTCCCAAAGTTTATCATAGAAATAAGGCATAGGATATGATGAGACATTCGCTCTTGTGGCTAGGTACAACACTATTCGAGCTTAAAGATCTCACTTACATTTGTTCTAAGATGGAAGCTTCACTAGATGGTTGTGAAGACCGCCTTCCTCAATGGCAAGTTAAGGAAGAGGTTTGCATACAACAAGTTGAGGGGTTTAGAAAGAAGTCCCATGTATGCAAACTAAAGAAAGCCTCATATGGGCATAAGAAATCCTCGAGGGCTTGGTATTCGAGGATTAATCGCTATAATCAAAGATTGGGCTTCTCTATGAGAAAAGTTGNCAAACTAAAGAAAGCCTCATATGGGCATAAGAAATCCTCGAGGGCTTGGTATTCGAGGATTAATCGCTATAATCAAAGATTGGGCTTCTCTATGAGAAAATTTGATCTAAACCTATACTTCAAGGTTGTGAAGAACCAACCTCTAATATTGGTTCTCTATGTCGATGATTTGTTTCTTATTGGAGAGGAACATTTAATAACTTGGTGCAAGAGGGAGCTGACTTCTGAGTTCAAAATGGAAGACTTGGGTCTTATGCCCTACTTTCTTGATATGGAGGTTTGGAAAAGGAAATATGAGATATTTCTTTCTCAAAGGAAGTATATTGTTGACGTGTTACGGAGGTCTAGTTTATGAATTGCAAATCCATGACTACTATGATGTTTTCAAAATTGAAGGTACATGAGTCAAATTTTGGATCAAATCCAGTGGATGCTACCAAGTATAGACATATTAATGGTTACATAGTAGACCTAGTATATTAACTGTTGTGAGTAGTTTCAATCAATTGCTTAGATACCTTCGAGGTACTATTTCTTATGGACCCAAATATGCCTCTAGTGATGAGGTAAAGTTACTTGGTTATGCCAACTCTAATTGGGGTCACAACAAGATTTGAACCCGAAATCCAACACAATCCGACGAAATTGACCGTTTCATTGTATTTCACCTTTGTAATTATGAATTTTTTTGTTTTTTTAATTTACTCCAGTTTTTGTCAAAATTTCAACGGTCATCGATAATATGACGATAGTCGTCGAATTATCGATAATACTCGTCGGATATTTGACTTCTGTCGTCAAATTACCAACAATAAGATTACAATGGTCAATATCCTAATTTTGTCATATATCCGATGATAATTTATTTTTAGAAACTATAGAATATGAGTATTTCGACATGTTTGCTATACAAGCGACGGTTTGCGGAAGTTATAATCTTCGCACGAACGATTTTACATACAAAAAGCCACAATTATTTCAATTGTTACTGTGATTAAAAATAGTGAAGTGTAGAACTTGATTTTTTAAAATCGATAATCATCATTGAATTTGGTATCTGAAAATGCCAGAACATAACAATATTCCTGATCCACACGATCAAAATCGGGAATTGCTTGCTAGATTGTGGGATGGAATGAAAATAAAGGGTGATGGGAAATGCTATTGTCCATGTAGTCATTGTAGGGGTTAAAAGAAGAAGAATAAATATTACAACAACCAAAAGACATTGTAGTAAATATGGACACGCTAAAGGGAGACATCATTATCATCCATTGGTAAGTTTTTCATTATATATGTCTTTATATTGATTTGTTTTGTAAATGTTGATATCATTTCAATATTTCTCATATTAACTAATATCTTTTGATAGTTTCATGTAATTATAAAGGAAATACCTCCTATGGCATATCACCTAAATGATGTACTTTCAGAACAAGCACTAATGGAACATGGAGCTATGAATAATGAAGAACAAGTTAATGATCATATTGAAGAAGATGATAATATTGATAACATAGTTGACNGTACTTTCAGAACAAGCACTAATGGAACATGGAGCTATGAATAATGAAGAACAAGTTAATGATCATATTGAAGAAGATGATAATATTGATAACATAGTTGAAGATGATAGTACAAATACATTGATCTATGATACATTCAATGTTAGAATGGATGATGATCATGAAAATGATGACTTTGATGATGTTCAAGATTTACCTCTTCTTGAGAAGGCATACAAATCACTTTATGAAGGCTCCAACACAAATCTTCTCTTTGCTATATTGTTGATAATGAACTTAAAGGAAATGAATGGTCTTTCAAATACATCAAGCAAACCGATGTTAAGGTATGTAATATATTCCATCACATATATATGATTGTGATAAAGGTTATCTTTATTCCTTTGATAATTTCATTGTTAGTTCATAAGTAAAATTAATACGAATGAAACATGTTTCATTAATATTAACTAGTATTTTACTTTAATTTGGTGTAGCTTGATAGCTAAATTTTTGTTACCACCGTCAAATATTTTACCTCGCACATATCGATATTTATCTGTCATCATGAAAGAAATTGGAATGCAGTATGAAGCAAATGATGCATGCCTCGATGACCATATTATATGTTATAAACAACATGAAGTTAAAACAAAATGTCAAGAATGTCATATCAGTAGATATTGAACCGATCAACTAACAAAAAAGGTTCCTTGCAAGGTCTTCGTTATATCCTTATTATTCCATGTTTGCAATGACTGTTCATGTGCAAAAACAAAGCACAATTTATGGATTACCATGCACATAATAGAAGTCAAAATGACATTCTTCGAATGCCTGTAGATGGTTCTTCATTTAGAGATATGGAAGAGAAATGAACACACTTTAAAGAAGAACCTTGTAATGTTAAGCTTTCTTTGGCAGTAGATGGTGTCAATCCATATGTAGAGAAAAGATCTATTTACTCGATGTGGCCTATTTTTGTTATCAACAATAACATTCCTACATGGTTGTCAATAAAGAAGGAGCACATAATGTTGCCAATGATTATTTCAGGTATGTGTCTACAACATTTTTTTTTAATATAGGGGCATCTCATTTGTTGAATTTTGTTGCATAAGGACATATATTTTATTTGTTTTTTATTGTAGTGTATTATTTATGTGTCTTAATGGTTGTAATAATTATATTTTTTATATGTTCAAATCAATCAAGTAAGTACCAAGTTAAATAAATGAATGTAATCACTATGTAATGAATCATGGCTTCACAGCCAAAGGGATCTTTCTAGAGAGTTGTAAGTCCATTGCATTACTTTGTAATACTCCCAGGTTGAAAAAGGGCATGCTTGCCACTCGCACAATGGCAATATGCAGGGATGATTTAATAACACCCCCAAAAATTATACGTATAATAAATGGCGAATCTCCATATTATATAGAAAAACTTGAAGGCTATTTTATCAAGAATATAATATGCATATATAATTTTTTGGCTAATATTTCATTCTATATTGAATCTTGTAAAATATTGGCGAATCTTTCACTAAACTAAAAGACATTGTAAAATCTTGGAAAATATTTCACTAAGTTATAAAATATTGTAAGAACTTGACAAATGTTTCATCAAATTATAAAATATTGTAATGTATTGGTGAATCTTTTGCTAGCTCAGTTTTTTAGTCTGCAAATTACTAAGCTAGTGCAATAGAAGAGAATATACTAGATCTCGAATCTTTTAACTCCTAGACCATCAAATGAACAAATACATGAATGAGGAGAGGAGTGATTTATTTATACATTTCACAAGCATTATTGGATCACTCGCAACTAGAGGTGTTGGTGAAACACAACTACACTAACTAGATTCAGGTAAAGTGGGGAATCCATTTTTTATCTCATTCCTTATTGGTCCAACAGACATGTGGGGACCCAAATCTTGACATACCGACAAACTGATAAAATTGAACACTTTACACTGTGGAGTGATTATGGAACCCATGAACCATTATTATAACGTGGAGTATTATCGAGATCCATAACCTTAATATAGTGTATGAATTTCCAATTAGCTTATTTTCCAAATCTATCATTTTTAAGCTACCCTTTAAGAAAAAAATAACCTGCTTATATGTTTATAGATACAAATGTCACTTTTTCCTTTCTTTTATTGACAATCAAAATATGAATTATGTCATTTGATTTAGAATTTTTAGAGCTAGTTAGAAACTTGCAATGGTTATTAGAAATAAGAATGTACATTAACAAGAATAAAAAGCACATGAATGCATCATCACACATGTCATTAGAACTACTCTATTAAAGACTACTTTTTCTCAAACAAACAGAGAAGATGTTTGTATCCATGTCCTTGAAACTTTTAAAAGCATGCAAAATGTGATAAAATTGTTTCAATCACCCTCATTGAATGCAAAAGGCCTGATATCAAGTAGCATAATGTATACATGTCAGGTCAAACATTCCATGTACATATTATATACAATCATGATGGAAATGAAGTATCGTGTTCCAACTAAATCATATATGTATCATACATAACTAGATCCATTTCTGGATGATGATAGCAATTACACATAAAAAAATCACCCAAAAACATTTTACTACTGAATGACCCTTACAAAAAACAATATATCGTAAAACATGTATCGAACCCAACAAATTTAGGTCACAAATAAAATTGTCAAACTTTGCAATACGAATTAAAAAAATCTACCAATCACGAACTTCTCAATACAAATAAAAGAATGTACCAATACGCTTAGGACTACAAGAAGACAACCAAAATAATGACCATTTCGTTGTAGCCTTCCCATTATAATCAGTTTACATTCATTTATATTACAAACGTCCCAAACATCAACAACAACATACATAAAATATGAACATATACACTCATTAACGTCATACATCCAATAATAATTGCAAAGCAGGATCCTAATAAAAGCACAATTTAAACAACCAAGTCAAATTCAGTTTGAATATGTAAAACCCATGTGGCGTCTCTC
>LPNX011061539.1:691731-752976 GCA_001517045.1 Pseudotsuga menziesii | reverse complement strand
TGTCAAGAGTAGCATCCACTAATAACATATGAATTCAATCTTTAGTTTAAACATGACAAGGCATAAAATAAATCATATATTTTGAGCTATATAACACTTTCACANTGTCAAGAGTAGCATCCACTAATAACATATGAATTCAATCTTTAGTTTAAACATGACAAGGCATAAAATAAATCATATATTTTGAGCTATATAACACTTTCATAGAACCAATACTCCTAAGCTATAATAAAACCCTAATAACACCAAATGAGCCCTAAGAATCAAGAGTTCCAAAGATTAATTGGACTAAAAAAGCATCCATGATAAAATGTAAATTTACAATATAATAATCCATTATAACTGTGGATAAAAAGCATACCATGTTAATTATTTGATGAAAAGTGTGATGTGAGTTTGTATTCTCTAATAAATTGCATGTGCAACATGCCCCTTTAAGACTTGAGCTTTTGGCAATGGAGATGTTATGCAAAGATTAAAATATCAAGAAAACTAAGAATGAAAGGTGGAATCACATCAACCAAAACATTCACCCTGCAAGTGCAATCTGATGTGGGTGAACCATGAATCACTGTAGTCTTTATATAGAAAAAATAGCCCGTGATTTTCCCTCCAATAGTGGAAATCAAGGGATGAAAGAAGGTATCACATGAAATTAATTAAAAATACAGGAAAATGAAACCATATGCCTAAATTACAAGAGAATTGAGGGTGAATTAACCCTTGGGAGACTTCATTACNAGGGATGAAAGAAGGTATCACATGAAATTAATTAAAAATACAGGAAAATGAAACCATATGCCTAAATTACAAGAGAATTGAGGGTGAATTAACCCTTGGGAGCCTTCATTACTGAAAATTGGGGGTGAAAGAGTGATTTCACCATATTTTATCTAGAAATTGGGGGCGAAAGATAGATTCGAGGCAAATTTTGCTGGGGCGAATTTTTTTTTTTTCATTTTCCTCTTTAATATACGCAAGGCTATTCCTTTTGGATTATTTTTTTTTCTAATAAGTATGGGCGAATATATTTTAGCGGAAAAAACCCTTTCCATGTAAGAAAATAGCCCACTAAATTTTTGTAACGCCCTTAATATAACACATGGGCTATATATAGCCCCTAAAATTATCCATGGAAATATGGAGTATCGAATGTTCTTTGTTGGTTGTCTTTCCCATGTAGGCAGACCCCTTCATGCAGTCGAGGTCAGGTGGAAGACTTGGGAGACTTTTCAGGGATGGATACCATGTGGCTTCACAGCCAAAGGGATCTTTCTAGAGAGTTGTAAATCTGTTGCATTAGACTGTAATACTCCAAGGTTGAAAAAGGGCATGCTTGTTACACACACAATGACAATATGCAACATCTAAAGAAATTTTTTTAAGGTTTTAACAACCACATTCATAAAAAAGATAGAAGGTTAAAGTGCTATGGGATTAGGTTAGAATTGCTAAATAGGTCTGGTTTGAATCTGCCTTATGCTTAGACATACTGTGCCAACTCTTGTCACTATAAGGACAAGTTGTCACAACTCATATTTTGAGAGAGAAAAGGTTAAAGCGCTATGGGATTAGGTTAGATACATACAGTAACAAATCCCAATCACCAAATGAGAAGATCTCATTAGGATAGCAACAATATAATCAGCCAAAACCAAAAATAGGCACGTTAAAAGTCACATCTCCCTCTAGCTGACTTAACACCACTATTGACCTATCATATAGGGTTTGACATAGTCATAGATCAGCTAGGATATGGCACCACAGTCCTGGTACACCAGTCACAGTTCAGCAAAGAAAGGAACATGCCAGTCAAAGTCACATAGTCACGGTCCAATAGAGAAGTAACACACGGTCATGGTCCCATCCCTATAGGGCATACACATGACAAAGCCCAGCCCTAGAGGGCATACATAGTCCAAGAGAGGATCACGGTCTTCTAGAATTATCACTCAACTACTCTTAGTTTTTAGGATTTTTACCAATTAAAAACATAAAATAAAGTTAAGTGANCCCTAGAGGGCATACATAGTCCAAGAGAGGATCACGGTCTTCTAGAATTATCACTCAACTACTCTTAGTTTTTAGGATTTTTACCAATTAAAAACATAAAATAAATTTAAGTGAACTTAAGATAGGGTAAAAATATTCAATTTTTAAAAGTTAAAAGAGATGAAATGTGTCATGATTTGCTTGATGTGTTTCAATTTTAGGGTGAAACTTTTCACAATTTCCATGCAACGTATCAAGGATCTGTTAGTCAGTGACCCTTGGGGTTGTTCAGACTCTATCTATGACTCTTGAATGCGTCATGTGATGGGTTGTGACCTTGTGTGTGCTCATCAAACTTGACTTGTGACATCTATGAGGTGTTTGACATAACTGCGATCTTTGTGGGATGTCAAAAGCTTGGACAAAGCTATGATTCTTGTGGGTTGTTAGGACTCATAATTGACCTTGTTGGGATGCCAAGATCTATGCTATGACTTGTATCTTTTGAACCAATATATTTTGATACTAAGCTTTGTTTATTTACTATTGTTACTTTAGCACTGCTATCTTTGCTTATCGCATCTCAAGGACCAACTTCAGCACAAAGACAATTGAGTAGTGCTAAAGTTGAAAGAGATGAAAACTATGTTTAAATTGTCTTATTGTTTTGTATCTAGCACTATGTTGGGAATTTACCTTGTTTTTACTGTTGTACTATTATGCATCTTGGAATTTTATCTACAGTTTTACCTTTAATTCATTTAAGTAATTCACTGAAATGATTAAACTTCATTGTAATTTTGTTATAGTTTGAGTTTTGTACATTGGAATTGATAACTCATCTCAAGGACCAACTTTAACGCAATGACCAGTGGAGTGTTAACGTTGAAAGAGATGAAAATTATGTTTGAATTTATTACATCAGTACTTTTCTAGATCTAGCTTTGTTATTCACTTCTTCTTATATAGCGATAACAAAAATATATGTGACAATATACCTTGAGAGAGAGAAAAGATTAAAGTCATTGGTCTTGTTGGTCCTATGGGTAAAAGGGGTTGTTTCTCCACTTTTACGGTAGACCTTGGTCTTGTGGGTATAGGGGTTCCCTTACCATCTTGTTGTGACCCCTTTGGTTGACTTATGGTCCTTCATCTTCTACTTGGTCCTAACGCCCTTATTGTGTGTGGTACCTTAACCACCTTTGGTACGATGACTCAACCTTGTTACTTTTATTATTTGATTGTTATGTTTTATTATGGTAACCACCCTAAAACCTAGGGTTGCCTAAGTGACCATTCTAGAAGACTTGCCAAGTTTATATATTGTGTTCATAACTTCACTCTTGGAGTATCTTGGCATGAAAGAAGTATAGATCTAATCTTTGTTGGACGCATAGGGTTATTGTTGCTGTAAAGTTGAGCATAGTTAAAGTAGGTTAACAAAGGTCATGCAGTACCTCTTCTAGGGTTGCTATACTTGTGTTGTGAAATGTGAACTGTGATGTCCAGCCTATGAGCTCCAACTGTGAAATGTGAACCTAAACCATCAACACTCTAACTCTCTATCTCTCTCTCAAGGTGTGTATTCTGACAACTTGTCCTTACAATGATACGAGCTTACTCAAAATGTACAAGTATAAGGAAGATCCAAACCAAATCTATCTAGCATTACTATGTTCTTTAAATACTGTTCATTAGTTAAACTTGACAAAATTTTGTTACTGTTTATGTTCTGTACATTGGAATTGATAACTCATCTCAATGACCAACTTTAATGCAGTGACCAATGGAGTGTTAAAGTTAAAAGAGATAAAAATTATGTTTGAATTTATTACAACAATAATTTATGGATCTAGATTTGTTATCTACTTCTACTGATGCATTGATGCTAAAAATATGTGACAATATACCTTAAGAGAGAGAAATGATTAAATTCATTGGTCTTGTTGGTCCTATGGGTAGAAGGGGTTGTTTCTCCACCTTTACAGTACACCTTGGTCTTGTGGGTATGGGGGTTGCCTCATCATCTTGTTGTGACCCCTTTGGTTGACTTATGGTCCTTCATCTTCTACTTGCTCCTAGCGCCCTTATTGTGTGTGGTACCTTGACCACCTTTGGTATGATGACTTAACCTTATTACTTTTATTGTTTTATTGTTATGTGAGCACATGACATTTGGTACCCTACTCTAAGTGTACTCAAGGCATTACAAGGATACCCATTCACTCCATACTATATCCACATCCGCTAAAATCCCGAAATACACGTCAAGTTCCACCATAACCAATGCCATCCGTTTGTCCACAAAATGAAGCATTTTCTCATCTAGAGTAAATAAACTTCCCCAATTTTTCCGCCATGGCAATGAAAACATTCTTAGGCCAAAGTTGAATGGGGAAACCCGAAAGGAGGAACCAAAGGTGTCACTTAACAAATTTCTCCTTTAATGGATAAAATCCCAAATACTGTCAATTGAGCAGCAATGAACCCTTCTCAATCACCCAAAACCTATCCAACATCCTCTGCAGATAATCTTCCTTCAGAAACGGGAATAATAACCACCCGTTTGGAAGAATGCTAACTCTAGGGATATAGTCCAACTCTGACCACCATTGTTCAAAGGCTCATTTATTAAGTTCAACCGTATTCATTTTGGTGTATTCTAAGCGAGCCCCCAGATCTCAGTGTGACATGCTCTCAACGCGGTCCATATTGTTACTAAAGGATTTTATATTCACTGTGTTAGAGTTTTTTAGGTCGACGTTTCGAATCCACGACACAATCCATCATCTAGAAAAGGAAGGATATTGTGATCAAGCTCATAGAAATAGGGAAAATGCAAAGAGGACAAGTGATTACCCAATATAAAAATAGAGAAAAGAACAGAAGCCCTAAAAATTATTTTAAAATTTATCACGTGAAACCCTCAAAATAAGACTACCGAAACAAGTCGCCTTGCACAAATTCATTTAAAAATATGAAAGTCAAATTAATGAGAAAGAAAAAGAAAAATGAATAAGAAGGATAACTAAGACGAAGAACAAATAAATTAAAAAATAAGACATTAGTAAAGGAAAGGAACAATAAATTAATAAGTTAATTTACAAAGAATAAGAGAGAATTAAATAAGAATGAATGGGAGAAAAAACAAACAAATTAAGGTCTATGGAAATGCAAGAAACCAAAGCAGGAAACAAAATTATTTATAAGCATAAAATTAATACATAAAGAAAAACAACAACTGAAGAGAAACAATAGAAACTAAATGGAATAAATGACACAAGGGGAACAATAAAAGAGACAAATATAAAAAGAGAAGAGCAAGGGAGAAATAAAGAAGAACAAAGAAGGGGAGGGAGGCGAGAAATTCTAACAGGTGAGCTAACCTAAAGACAAGTCCATACTTGATAAGGGATGAATAATTCAGAGCCATGATCTGCTAAGTTTCAAACCATCATCTTTATGATTCATATTGACATATTTTCCAAGCACAAACAACTCCTGACCCGATTTTACATTGAAAGCCTTCAAATGACTACGATTTCTTGCTTTAATATCCAACAAACCCAGTGAATCCTTCCACCAACAATTTGTAAACCCAAAAACATGAGGATTAGGCCGAAGCCCCTCAATCTAAGGTTTTTGCAAAAAATCAGATGCCAAGGCATTATCTGCACTGAAAACCCCTACCTCCTTCCCATCCAGTGACTTCAATGAATTTGCAAGAATGCTCAAACAAGACCCATGGCAAGCAGCGTTCAAAATTGAACCCTTGATAGCCCTTCCACAGGGTTTTAGCCCTTCCTAGAAGTGTAAAGTTAAAATTGTCTTTCAAAAAAAATTTAAAATTTGAATTTTACCCTTCCAATAAAGAAGATCATAATTTATATCAACATTTCAAAAGAAGTGCAACTTTTGAAATTATCCATCTATATAAATGTCTCCTCTTTGCATCCTCTTCTCTTTAAATCCTCATCTCTTAGTCATAACTAAGGATTATTATGCCTGCACATCCTCACCTTATAATACGAATTGGGTCAAGGCCCAAAGACAACCATAAAATATTAAATGTGTCAAGACGCCAAGAGTAAGATACAACCATAAGTCTTATATTAAATTTATCTTATAAGTCTTTAATTAACTGTATCAACTGAGATTTGACACGTTGGATGGTTCTGATCTTCTTATCACAAGTCCTTACCAATGTGATTGCAAGGCATTCTTTGAAGGTGAAGTCCATAATTTTAGGTCTTATTCCTCATTATCATGCCTTTTGGTAAGACAATAAAGAGGGTAGTGGCCTACATCAGCATGGAAAATGTTTAAGGAATAGAGGTTATACACATTAATTATTTTCATTAAATAACTTAAATTCCTACCAATGACTATCGATTCAGTGAACCGTGAACTGGTACAAAACACATCAAATTTTAGAGCCCCAAGCACTTAATTACACACACCTATAACTTTCTCAAATCTAGCCATTAATAAACTTATTTTGGTATTCTGGTTCAATTTAAAAGGAGTGTTGAGACTTAGAAATACAATGAGTTGCAAGGATTCGGTTGACTTAGGCCCCTCCATCACATACATGTATGCTTTCACAACAAGTGCTGAAGAACAATATTTGTTTTTTGCATTTTTTTTGGTGAAAATGTTTGGCTAATTTATACTTGTCAATTAAAGGACAATTATTTATATTTCCCTTCATCTCTGAAGGGCTGAGAGAATTAATGCCCTTCCAATTGAAATTAAGACCCACCCTTCAAATTTGATCACTGATGGCAAGAATGATTTTTTTCGAAAAGGGGGAGAAAGAGGGTTTGCACTGAAACCCAAATGCCTGTCCGAACATGTTTCACTTAGAGGCAAAGAATTACAAAGGACACTGACATCTCTGTCAAGTGTCAAATCAATCCCAGACGCCATAAGGGAAATGCATAAAGTAGCACACCAACCACAACCTCGTCACCTGTGAAACTGACAAAAAGATACTGCTAACATGGATTCGAAAGAAAACCATCTTGGCAATCAAAAGTTCAAACACACGACATATGGACTACAAATAAAAACCATACAGACCCCACAGAATGGCAAACCAATACAATGTTCCATGAAAAAAAATAACTTTGTAGAGGAAAACAAAAACAAAATTGACACAACAAAAACCTGCCCAAATAAAAAACCACTCAATCAAATGAGACTAGAAAAGATCTTCCCACTTTTTAAACATGACTAGTACTAGGTTCTCTTTAAGAAGAGAATTGGCTCCATGGTTGCAGTCACAACAAAACTAAACACTAAGAAAACCGAAAATCCTAACAAGAGTTCCTCATAGTTTCAGCCCATGTCAAGCGTTTATTGCACCTATTCTATTGTAACATATTTTTTCACAAAAATAATGAAGCTCATGATAACAATTTTTAAAAAATACAAATTTATAATTCAAGTCAATTTTGTGATCAAATTTTAAAATATATAAGAAATTAAAAAAATGAAGAACATCTATAAAAAAAACAATACAAATAACAAAAATATATAATGTAATAAATATCACATATCAATATAAGGTTACATTAAAACACTTAAAAGCTTATACAACATAACTATTAAGAGCTGAGATATGTTTAAGCATACACCAAAGACCACATTATCAAAATTAGGTAACATTGTATATTTTAAACATTTAATAAATAGCTAGTAAACATAAACATTAAAAGATATGAGATCATTATGGACATATAACATATTATAAATGTGATCCATATCCTAAGTGAGATAGAGGACAACTACAGGCAGTGATTACATATTCCAATGGACAAATCAACATCCCCTAATGTAGAATCTACACTATGGATTACATTAAACAAAATACTATGTTTAGTGAACACTTTGTCCTAATGCAACCAAACAAAACAAAGATTAAGGCGATCACACATGTCATTTATCACACAATACAACAATAAAATCTAAGATTCATTTTCGAAATGTAAGTTCATCGACCATTAAATGCTTACAACTGTAAATTTGCATTACCTTTAAGTCTTCTTGTCAGCAAGGTTGTGTTTACAGTCCCTAACACTTGTAGTAATCATAGTCAAAGCCTTCCCTTTCTAAAGGGACTTCTTGTCTCCTTTCTCGATTGCTCCCTGAGTTGCGATCCCTCAATTAAATTCTTGATGAATAATGGATTGTTCAATCCTTTATCGGTTGTTCACCTTCTTATAAGCCATTACCAAGAGTCAATTATTAAATTGTTCTCCTTCTACTGATACAACAATTTAATTTCCCTTTGGTAATTGTTGTGAGTTGTCTAGTGGACAGGTCCCAACTGCTCGCATTGCTAGATATACTAAGCATATTGTTAACACTTGTTTATAACAGGCACACAAATACAAATATATTTCACTCATTCTGAAAACAAATATCTTACGGACCCGGGTCACATCCACACACTATAATTTTTGAAATCCAACCAACTATACCAGCAACTGCAATATGATAAAGACGATAGCGGAGGAGCACCTTACACGGTGAACAACAGTTGCCAGGAGGAATAAGCTCCAACAGAAAGAAATACATAAAAGTCAAATGGGTCACGAGGTTTTAAGAATCATGGCCGTAATGCTAAAGTCATAAGAAATATAGGGTCCTGCCACCCGATTAAGCATCAAAGACTTTCAGAAAATTCTATCCACATAAATAAAGAACCAAGACAGAGAGTCGACTTACTAACAGTAGCAAACGCAGTGGGTTAAGAAAATTGGTTGTCGTCGCCACCGCCTCTATAGAGGATCGAGGGTTGCCAATAAAACACTGGGAGTCGCCATATTAGAGTATAGTTCTGACTATTTAATAAAAATCACAAGGTGGCCCCTCACTCGCCTATTGTCATGTTAGAATACTGAAGACTCCATNCCAAGACGATCACGCAAAGAATGGAACATCTACGCAGTGAAGGTCTTGGTGAAGATGTCGACAGTTTGTTCCGCTGAAGGACAAAACTGTAAGTCGATGATCCGCTCGTGTACCAAATCTCTGATGTAGTGCATGTGGATCTCTATGTGCTTCGTTCGCTACCTTTATACTAGATCTCTACAAAACTTTAGAGTGCTCTGGTTGTCACACCAGATATGACAGTAGGCCAGTGGAATTGGATGCCCAACTCAGTGAGAAAATGTTGTAGCCACAAAGCCTGAATGGTTATGTTGACTACCCCTCTGTATTCAGCCTCGATTGAAGATAGAGCAATAGCAACCTGCTTCTTGCTCAACCAACAAATGGGCCCTGAACCTAGATTGAGTCAAGGATAATTTTAGGGGCGAAATTTAGCCCATGGGCTATTTTTTTGGNAGAGCAATAGCAACCTGCTTCTTGCTCAACCAACAAATGGGCCCTGAACCTAGATTGAGTCAAGGATAATTTTAGGGGCGAAATTTAGCCCATGGGCTATTTTTATGGGGTTTTCTTGAAAAAAAGATTCGCCATTTTGCAATTTTGAAGCCCTATTTCGTCCAATTTTGATGGGGTAAATATTTTTCACCCTAAAAATCACCAAATTATTATATAAACGATATAAAATCCTTGGAAATTAAAATATTTTTTAAAAAATATCGCCAAACATTTTATAGTTGGTGTTTTAAGAATTGGTAAGATTCGCCAACATTTATACACTTTTAAATAAGTATGATTCCTTAAAATTATCCCTGGATTGAGTGAGTACCCAGATGTGGACTTGCAATCAATGCTATTGCCAGCCCAATCAAAATCAGTAAATCCTATGAGATTCAATGCAAAATCTGCTGCACAGAGAATCCCAAAGGTGATGGTGCCCTGTTCGTATCAAAAGATCTGCTTGGCAACCTTCCAATGTAGCTCATGTGGCTCCTACATGACCCGAGAGACTGCCCCAATTGCATATGAAAGATATGGTCTAGAGTGTGTAAGATACAACAAGCTCCCCACTAGCTGTCTATACAGAGTGTTGTCAACCAATGGAGTGTCCCCGCCATCCTCAAGTTTGACCCCAAATAGGAAAGGAGTATGTGCAAACTTGCAGTCTGTCATATGGAATCTCCCTAGGAGATCTCGAGCATACTTGGCCTGAGATAGTATGATGGCCGAGGCATCGTGGTTGATTTCAAAACCAAGGAAGAAATGTAATGGACCCATGTCCGTCATAAAAAACCTGTCATACAGAATCCTCTTGACTACAACAAGTGCTGAAGTCGAGCTGCCAGTGATCAACAAATCATCCACATATAAAACTAGTAGTAGAAGTGAGTCAACTGTCCTAAGCATGTATACATTCGGATCTCACTTAAACCGTACAAAATTTTGGGACAATAGCTAGGAGTCCATCTTGGCATACCATGCTCTCAGGGCTCGCTTAAGGCTGTAGAGAGACTTCTTCAGTCTGCAAACCAAGGATGAATCTTGTATGAAGCCCTGTGGTTGCTCCATGTAGATCTCGTCAGAGAGATCACCGTGAAGAAATGCATTCTTCACATCCATCTGATGGACTTCCCACCTCCTGGTTGTAGCAATGGCAAGTGCCAATCGAATGGAATCCATCTCTGCTACTGGAGCAAAGGTCTCATCATAGTCTAACCCATGAACCTGCTGAAAACCTTTGGCAACTAACCTGGCTTTGTATCTGTTGATATGTCTGTCTGCTACCTTCTTGGTCCTATAGACCCATTTGACAAGCTTCTTATCTAAAGGAAGTGGCACCAGATCCCAGGTCTGGTTCTCGAGAAGAGAGTTGTACTCATCCTGCATAGCAGCTTCCCAAAGGAGATTCCCTGTAGCCTCTGCATAGGCCTACGGGTCTGAAGATAGAACCATGTAACAATGCATGGGAATCATTGGTTCGATATCTGTGAGTGCATGAGAAGGCTCCTCAAACTGGGACTGTGTTCTCCTCAGATCCACTGGATCACCCATAAGGTCACCTGCATCCTGTGGGCGTGTCGGTGCACATATCTCTCTTAAGCTCCTTATTCTCTTAGGGGAGAAAGGATGTGGACCAGCGTATTCATGCTCATGTTCTCCATCAGATTTAGAACGCAAATCTGAACCATGATCTGAATGAGTGGACTCATCATCACGGATATTTGGTGCAGGTAGAGGAACAAAAGTCTCTGCATGTGACTCCAATGGTGCATGCAAGGGGATTTCCTCAAACTGGACACTTCGCTCAATGAAGAGCTTGTCTGTTGAGGGATCAATCAACCTGTAACCCTTCACATCATCGAAATATCCCACGAAGATGCATGCAGTGCTCTGAGGATCTAATGCTTTCCTCTTTTCAGAGGGTATGTGGGCCCATGCACATGTTCCAAATATTCGGAAGTGGGTGACTTCTGGTTTGCAACCGCTCCATGCCTCAAAAGGAGTCATGTCCTTGACAGATCTATGAGGAGATCTGTTCTGTATATAGTTGGCACAGTTAAGTGCCTCAGCCCATAGTTTAGAAGGAAGAGACCTTGCATGCAACATGCAAGAGGCCATCTCTTTGAGGGATTTGTTCTTCTGCTTGGCCACTCCGTTCTGCTGTGGAGTGTATGGTATTGTATGTTGCAACTGTATACATGCCTCTGAACAAATATGTTGACCATTCATGTTCACATATTCCCCCCCATTGTTTGTGCGAAGGATTTTGATCTTTCTCGCGGATTGATTCTCTGCAAGTGCTTTAAAGTCTTTGAGATGCTCAAAAACTTTGGATTTTTGCCTGAGAAAATACATCCAAGTATATCGTTAGAAATCATCAACAAATGTAAGCACATACCTCGCCTTGTTAATGGACAAATGAGGAAAGGGTCCCATCAGATCACTATGGATGAGCTCCAAGGGAGAGGAGGCCCTCTGAGCCTTCCCTTTTTCAAACTTCTCTTGAGGATGTTTGCCAAGAACACAACCTTGACAAACTCCTTTGGAAAAATGAATGTTGGGCAAGCCAATGACCATTCCTTGCTTGTAGAGTTGTTGCAAGTATATGAAATTAAGATGACCAAATCTTTCGTGCCATAACCTACTATTGTCATCAGCATGTGTAAGTAATAAGGCAAAATCAGGTTAAATGAATTCAGAAAAGGTGTAAAGCCTAGATCTGTGATTTACCTCACCAATGCCAACTTTAGAGTTGTTTTGTATGTCGTAGATATTCACAGCATCATGAGTGAATTCAACTCTCTTTCCGATGCCAGAATGTGTAATCTGATGGATGGAGAGAAGATTCATCGAGAGTTTTGGAACATGTAGCACATTCTCAAAGCTACCATGATTGAGTTCAATTATGCCCTTGCCGATGATGTCGACAAGAGAATCAACCCCCATGAGTATAGGAGGACCTTTGCATCTATCCAATGAAGAGAAGGCTTATTTGGTGGCAACCATGTGGTGAGATGCGCCTGAATCTACAATGCATGCATAGGGAGATGAATTAATGGCAATCAAAGCATGGCTAGAGTTACCTTTCCCAAGAGCATGATCTTTAGGCTTCTTCTTGGCACCCTCTAGAATGTGATCCCCAAGGTTGTGCTTCCGAGGTATCTGGGCCATCTGATCTATCTGCTTCTTCATGCATGAGGATTCTAGATGGAATCCTCTTTGAAAGTATGTGCATTTCTACAATTTCTTCCCTTTTTCACCTTTGGATCTAGAGGAATCATTGAAGGGTTTGGTGTTCCCTTCCTTCTTTAGATTTACATGTGCCTTTCCTTTATCTTTGGATTTAGATATCTGTTTTGGGTTATGACTTCCATCATGCACAACAAGAGAATGTTCCTTGGAGCCCTTGATTTTTCTCATACTGATGAGTTTGTCTTGTTCCCGAGACAAAGATTCAATAAAAGCATCGAGAGTGGGCATGGTTCGGTTCTTACCAGAGGTGAGCCTCACTGAATGAAACGCGGAGACAAAAATAGGGTGTTCCGATCCTAGCTTGGAGAGAATGGATAGAACAATCCATTTTTCCTCCTTAGATTTATCAACCTCGCAACCCTTGAGTTGCAACAGCAAATCCTTGTATCTTGTGAAGAAATCTTGTATATTGTCGAAGCTTCGTGGATCCAAAAAGAGCAGCTCTACTTCAAGCATGTGGCCTTTCATTTCATCTTGCTTGCCAAAGAGTCCTTTCATGGTGGTCCAAACTTCATTGGGAGTTTTGCAAGAAGAAATATGGAAAAGCAACTCAAGGGAGATGTTCATGCAGAGGGCTCCGTAGGCCTCATCCATCCGATTGAGGTATTTGGACTTTTCTATGGCTGTTGTAGGCTCAACCTCCGTGGCCATAGCAATCCTATATAATCCTCTGCTTCGAAGAAAGATCTCCATCTTTCCTTCCCATGCAAAATAATTGTATGGTGTGAGAATAGCTTCCTTTGGAAACTCCATTCTTCCAACGATTTTCAATCTTCTATACTTGCAAATAAAGAATACTGGTGCGCCTTTGTCCTAGCAACAGAGCTCTGATACCATGTAGATGAGTGTTGAACACCTGCACAAAAAGATCTAGCTAGCAAGAGAGAACACACAACTTGCAACACAGAAAAATAATTAAAACCGGAAAGAAAGAATGAATAAATTCTGTGTTGATATGTGAGAAAGATTACAATACATAATATCTATCCTGATTAGCAAAAATGAGGAAACATGCCATAGTGGTGGTCTAAAGAGATCTAATGCATGCCATCAGTTGCGGAGTGAACTGACACCAAGGCTGTCAGTTACAGTTATCAAGCCCCACGCATAATTTCATCATCAATATGCAAAGAATTGGCTAAATCTGGAGAATGCATGCAACAATCTTGGACAAGGTAATTACAAAAAGATGATGAAAAAACTAACCATTTCATTTCCACTTCCAGAGCTATAGGCAGAAATATATATTCATATATCACCTACGAAAGCTAAGGCATTACAGAATCAAAGCAAGAAGAGGTTGATTAACCTATTTGAAATCCAGGGAACAAGAACCTTCTTTGCAATGGGAAACCATGGCTTTGGAATCCATTATTTTCTTTAAGGTTTACAACAACAACTGTCTATGTCACAATTATCTGGTGGAGGTTGGAGCACTACCTCCGACACTGATAAATCTGGAATTTCATACACATCTTCTACTCAATAAGGGTTGCATGTGTATACAAGTCTAGGAGCTGGCAAGGCTTAAAAGGCTTCAAAATCTTTGAAGAAGTTCTAGGGTGATAGCTGTTCTAAGTTGAAAAGAATACAAGGCCTAGAGCTGTTGTCAAAGCTGTAGATTTGAAATGATATTCAGTCTAGGTAAAAGCTGGATTTCTTATAAAAAATTAGTATTCTTATGGCCCAAGTGCCATATCTCGCATTAGCAAAAACATAAAAAGCAACAACGACATAGGCTCCAAAAGCATAGGGAAAAGTTTCACCAGCTAAAATGTAGGCAGGTGTAGATTACATAGCTCGTTCCAGATTCTGGATATCTGTAGCTCATGGTATGTGAAGTTTCAGAACCAATTGATCTTGATCCAATTTCTCCATATGGGTAGAGTGTTCACTGATTATTGAGTTTGCCGAGTGAAAGAAGCACCTTCTTGCATAAGTGACAGCTATGTAAGAGCGTATGTTTAAAGCTATGGAAAACGCATCTTGAAAACAAGTTTCGGTATATATAGGAGTGTGGATGTTGGGCTAAACACTCCTACGTATGAAATAGAAGCATTAAAATTATCATGACAATTGAGAAGCATAAGTAATAAAATATTATGGCAGCTGACAACATATCATAGAGAAATGCCAGACATCAACCCACCCCAAGCATGTTTTGAGTAGTTGAATCTGGTTTGATTATATGGTAGAGAATTGAAACCACCTAGAATGTACCACCTTGTCATGTGCTAGACAGATGAATTTACCTTCATGCATTTTACATGAAAATCGGTACACCATTCAGACAGAATAAAATGACACATAAGGTGGATTAATAAAATCACCACGAGTCTAGGGAGTGATGTTATTGTTCTTTATTTTAATTTATTTTACTATATACAAGGCCTTGATATATACAAGGCCTTGAGATTTTCAAAACTTTCTATCAATTATGTCAATGTGTAACATGTTGATTTTTGACGCTTGGTGAATTTGTATTGAAATAAAAATGTAAATGCTGATAATGTGAGAATATGCATTGTCATTAATAGAGAGTTTTTCTGAGGGTGAGATAACCCTTATAATATAGTCAATGGCTAGTTTTTCTGAGGGTGATGATAAAATTGTATAAATTTTATCAAATGTATAGATCTGCCTTCATTTCCCACAGATGGGTTCTCTGTAACAGCCGCACTGCTCACTAACAATTAACAGCGGCTATGCATCGCTAATTAACTTAAGGATTGTAGAAAAGTGCGGGGGGTGAAAAAGAGCCTATAATCAGTGAATACCTCGGGGAAATCTTGAAGATCAGCTTTCTCTGACTTTGATTTTAGTGATGGAAATATATGCAGAAACAAAAGAGGTTGAAGTACCACTTTAACATCCACTAAAATACTGGTATCCTCTGAAACCCACTATATTTACAATAAACAGAGAAGATTTCCTGCCTACCTAGCGTCCAATTCACTGATGGTGACATCATTTATAGAAGGAACCAAATGATTCTGTGTAGAGACTGACGACACAGATGATGCAGTGGCAGACGACTGTGACTGGTGAGTCCCGCTGTTAGAGCTGCCCGTATTGGACCCTCCGTAGCTGCTCTCACTACTTTTCACAAATGCTGGGTTTGTTGGATTTGCTAATGTCACCGAAGCGCTGGAGATCATCAATATAACATTAGAGATGATTGGACGGAGGCCTGAATCAGCTTGCGTGCATAGAAGGGCAACGTGAATGCATCTTATAGCTTGTTCCTGCCTGCAGGTTTCTGTCAATGTCGAATCTATCATACTTGGTAAACATCCTCGCTTGTATAATCTCCATGCCTGCATCACATCCAAGGTAAATGGATGCTCACTTGTAACATCTCCATTATGTCAAACCACTCTTTCCATACAAAAAAATTCAATTCATACTCACTTGTAACATCTCCATTAGGTCAAACCACTCTTTCCCATAAAAAAAAAAGAATTCATGAATTGAAGTCTTACCCATTCTAATAGGCTTTGCATTTCATGGGGAAAATTTGTATCACTGGTTTTCCTTCCACTCACAATCTCTAGGATTAGCACTCCAAAACTATAGACATCAACCTTTACAGATAGTTGCCCCCTCATTGCATACTCTGGGGCCATGTAACCGCTACACACTCCAATGAAAATTTATTCAATTAAGTGGGTCGTTTAATGTTGTTAAATCTATCGATTGCATAAATGTGAACTGTTCATAAATTAAATTAGGGAAGTGCAGAGGGGGATTATCTTACTAAGTCCCTGCAACTCTGGTTTGGATATGAGTTTCGTCTTCCGGAAAAAGTCTTGCTAACCCAAAGTCTGCTATCTTGGGATTCAATCCCTCATCAAGCAAAATATTGTTTGCTTTAATGTCTCTATGAATGATTCGCAACTGTGAATCCTCATGAAGATACAGAAGACCACGAGCAATTCCCATTATGATGTTATAGCGCTTTTGCCAATCAAGATGTCTCTTCTTTTCTTGATCTGTATTTGTATTTGAAAAATAGCAAATGTGAGAACTTTTAAATAATCAATCTATGAAAGCTTTATGATCTTTCCCTAACAAAAAGAAATCCAAAATAACCCACCAAACAGGAAGGTGTCAAGACTCTTGTTTGGCAAATACTCATAAACCAGCAACCTCTGAGGTCCCTCGGCACAACACCCAAGCAGCTTTACCAGATTTCGGTGTTGAATATTGGCCACAAGCTTCACTTCATTCATAAACTCTCGTTTTCCCTGTCCAGATCTTAGAGACAGCTTCTTCACTGCTACTTCTTTTCCGTCCCTGGTTATTCCCTGAAAGAATCGGCCCCGTCAACAACCTATGGAAAAACCCCTCTTCATCTTCCTCTATTTGAAAGATGATGTCAAGTCATGTAATTTCATGGGTTAAAAACAATAATAGGTAGATACATACCTTGTATACAGGACCAAAGCCTCCCTCTCCAAGCTTCTTGTTTACATCAAAGTTATCCGTTGCTTCTATTAGTGCTTCTAAGGTGAATAGAGTTTGCTCCTGCCTCAGCAGTGTCGATTCTGGATCATTTTCATGTGTTTCTGTGAAGACAAAGAAAAAAGGTGAATAAGAATCCAATTTCTTTAGATACCACAAGTTTGGTCGTGCGAATCAGAGGACAAAATTGCAGGTTCTACCTTCATTCTGCGCACGGACTCCTGCCTTCTGTGAACTGGCAGGTTTCAATTTCCTCCACATGGCAAACAAACAGACCATTAACGCTAGAACCACGCCTCCCACAATCCCCAGTATTATGGGTAATGTTTTGGAAGAGGAACCTTCTGTAAAGTAGATCATGCAATATATGTTGTATTGTTATTAACAGAAATTGAAATTACAATCAAATTGTACAAAACATCAAATGGGCAAATCATAAAACAAGATGCAGAAGAGAGAGATTACTTGACGTGGTGGGTAAAGTTCCGTTCGATGGAGGAGTCTGGGTAGCTTGTGTAGGAGGGTTTGCCCCAGAGGATGGAGCTGGTGGAGGTGGACTAGTACTACTCCCTCCAGTACCAGTGTCAAAAAAGGGGTATATTTCATATCGGACTGTGCAGCTTCCCAACATTGCTTGAGCTCCTTGCTTGAGAGAACAACAGCTGTAGAGGTTATCCCTTGCTGTTTGTAAACAAGATCTGCAGTCGTGGATGGATATATCTCTCCAACATTGAACAAGACCGTAAACGATGTCAATAGCAGAATATGGATCTGACCCTTGAGCGAATCCCTTATTTGTAGAATTGTAAGCCTTATTAGACAGGTTGAAAAGGAGATTTGAAGTGGTGGTCCTAAACTTATACAGATTACTCGTGCTCATATCCATAGTGTTCACCAGATATTGTCCGTCGGTGTCTAGCTTTGAGAAGAAGCTAAAGTTCTCGTATCGCACGAAGCAGTTATCTAGCCATACTCGGCCGCCTATGTCGTTTCCGCATTTCTGTAGAAGGCTATCGTTTGCTTGCTGTGAACAGATTGAGCAATCTTGTGGAGATATGTTACCTGTGCACTGGAGGAGGCCATAGATTCTGTTGGGACTTTGGCCATATGAAGAAGTGTTGAACCCTGTTTGAGGTGCGTTCTTCGTTAGATCACCCTTACCCTATTCAAATTGCTCGAAAATGTACTTCCATCGGCGTAAGTAGAATCATTATTGCATTTATATGACCGCAATTCTGATTTAACAGTAGGAAAATTGCTAATGAATAGCAAGCCGATCAAATGAAAGAGAATAGTTGCTTGTTTGCAAGAATTAGCAGAATGTAAGATGGAAGTATCTAAGTATATTCTCATGATGTTCGATCTGGCAGGCGATGTCCAGGATTATTATGAATATGCGATTACATGCCCCTACAAAACTGGTGGGGTTAGATCATTGAGACACAAGAAGCAATAGTCTGGGTGCGAATTGGGATTTTGGAAGTATCTACTGGGCAGTGGGCAGGGATTTCAAAATCGATGAAATTTCTCTGAAAAGGTACAACCCTCAGATTTGGAAATCTAATTCTATTACGACATGCCCAAAAGACAAACTTACAGCCTACAGGGGTCATTACGGCTTTTGTTTGTATGAAATTGAAATTGAATTTCTTTATCAAAGCTTGCCTTCTTCTAGAAGATGGGGTAAGTAAATATGTTAATGTAAACGGTACTTCTAGAGTAGACTAGCGCTGAGCAGGGTATATAAGTGGCGCGGGCGCCCCTACAATCTCTCCCCCATTCTTTCTCATCCGTACCATGACGGATGGTGTCCAACGGTGTCCAGCGACTGAAAGTATGTAGGGGAAGTAGGCTAATCTCTCGACCATTTGCACCGGGGCTCACCTAGTGTCGTTGAAGACTCTCTTCACGGCGTTTGCTTACTTCGTCTAGACACGACCCTTCTCCGGCTAGTCGGGTGATTGCACACTCGTCGATGGAAAACTTTAGCACACAACTAGGTCCACCCCGTTGTAATCTCAAGTTAGTGAGTTAGGTCATCCGTGTTATTGTCATTTGTATTTCCTATTTAAAGAGTCCTTAACACGGAGAAGGCATTCAATTTGCCCATTGTGCTTAACTCGCTTCATTCTATTCTTTCACATGGTATCAAAGCTTACGCTCTGATCCGTCCATTGTTGGGGTAAGTTTTTTCACAAAGTGGAAAGCACTCTCGTTAAGAAGCCATTTGGAAGCGGATAGCCTCCGGAGCTAAGACAGGCTATTTTATTGTATTTTATTTTCCAAATCAGAATTTTATTTTCCAAAGCATACTATTTTCCAGATCTGAATTTTATTTTGAAAAGCACTTTATTTTTATCTATCTTTATCTTCCAGATCATATTTTAGGTTTCGGTTTGCACTAACCCTAATAATAATAAAAAGGGATTTTAAAAAAAAAAGTTCTGATAGCAAAATCAAATTAAAAAAAAAATCCAGAAGGGAGGGCGTATCCAAATTCAGCAGTAACCCAATTTACTAAAACGGGGTATGATCCCGGTACCCAATCTGTCGCTCCATCATTGACAGATCACGGATTGCACGATTGTTCTTGGAAAATTGCAGGATTGCATAGCACATTGGCAACGTTCAATAGCAAGAAGAACCAGCAGCGTTCCCATATCTGACTGGACGAGCCCTCAGCGTGCACCAGAAGCCATTCTAGGGTTTTGCGACAACGTTTGCATCAGATCTGCGTCTTCAATCAGTGGAATGAACAGATTTCTTTGATGTCATCTTCAATCTGTGGCAACGTCTTCCCAGATTTGCGCTCACCAAATTTGCCTTCAACAGAGATTAAATAAATAAATAAATAAAACGTGGATTCAAAGATCGCTGGTTTATTTCAGTTGTTTCGGATCACACCAAAAAAAAATCTTTGTCTCCAATCGCTGGTTTATTTATGTTCATTAAGATCCCTGGTTTAAGGCTTGATCCAATCTACAACTCCAAGACTCGCGCAGTGGTTTGATCTGATCAAAGCGGATCAGATTACACTACACAACAAGTGTAATTTAAGAGAGGGTCTCGAATGCAATGTGGAGCTCAAGTGACAGATTTCAACTTGGGCAATGACTGCCAAGCAGATCTCGTCTTCGATTGAGGGAAGGAGACAATTTTTTTATTTTGAAGGACGCAGCCCATCCAACCCACCCACGGCATCATTATTTTTTCTACAGAGTGTTACCAGTTGACCACTGCTCCTCTCCCACATTGAGAAAGTGGTGCCACCGCTCATCAACACTCTCATTGTTGCTTCTGCTGAAACCATTGTTGATGAGGTAGGAGTCAATCCTATTGTACCAAGCTCGTGGAGCTTGTTTTAGACCATATAAGGCCTTTTTCAGCTTATACACTTTGACTTCATGGCCTTTGACAGTATAACCAAGTGGCTGGTCTACATAAACTTCTTCTTCAAGAATGTCATTAAGAAAGGCAGATTTCACATCCATTTGATACACAGACCATTGATTTTGTGCTGCAATGGCAAGTACAGCTCTGATGGTATCCATCCTTGGTACAGGAGCAAAGGTTTCATCATAATCTACACCATACTTATGTGCATAACCTTTGGCAACCAACCTTGCCTTGTGATTTTCAAGTTCTCCTTTTTCATTCAATTTGGTCTTATAAACCCATTTGACTCCAATACTGGTTTTGTCTGCAGGGATGTCAACAAGATCCCAAGTCTGATTTTTTTGTATTGCATCAATCTCTTCGTTCATGGCTTTTACCCACTGTGCATCCTTCACTGCTTCATTAAAAGATGTGGGCTGATAGGAGAAGAGAGCAAACTGAAGTTGCTCGTCAATAATTGGAGTCTATTCATATAACTCTCTCAAGCTTTTGGTTTTCCGGTTTTGTGGTGGACTGTCTGCTGCTTCTTCTTCTTGTTGTACTTCCAATCTTGGAAGTTTGATATGTAGATCTGGCTGATGTGAGCGTTCTTCATGTTGTATGTCTGAAGGATCGCTCCAGCATTTGTCTTCAATGAACTTTACGTCTCTGCTCACCACAAGCTTTTTGGTGACGGGATTATATAGCTTGTATGCCTTGTGTTTTCACTATAACCAGTGAAAATGCAGCACTCGTTTTTCTTGTCTAACTTTCTTCTGAGTTCATCAGGTATATGCACAAAGACAACAAAACCAAAGATTCTGAGATGTGAGACACTAGTCTTAGTGCCACTCCATGCTTCTTCAGGAATCTTGTCTTGGACAATCACTGTGGGTGATCTATTGAGCAAGTAGACTGAGCATCCAACAGCTTCAACCCAAAACTCATCTGATAGCTTCTTATGTAACAGCATGCTACGGGCCATGTTCATAATGGTCCTATTCTTTCGTTCAGAAACTCCATTCTGTTGTGGAGTGTATCTGGTAGTGAACTATCTCTGGATGCCATGCTGCTTACAAAAGTCTGAAAACTCATGTGAATCATATTCACCTCCACCATCTTACCTGAGCATTTTAATGGACTTTCCACACTCCTTCTCAGTGAGAGCCTTGAACTTTTTAAACTTGGAGAAGGTCTATGTTTTGTTCCTGAGAAAATAAATCCATGTTTTCCTGCTAAAATCATCAATAAAGGTCAGAAAATAGAAACTACCTCATATGGATTGGGTTTGCATGGGTCCACAGAGGTCTGTATGAACTAACCCAAGATGCTCTTTGGCTCGAGATGTGGAAGTGGGGAAACTATCCCTATGATGTTTACCAATGATACAATCCTCACATGTGCTGGATTGTTCATGAATAACCGGTAATCCTTTGACCATTGACTGTTTGTGCAAGAGATTGAGACTCTTGAAGGGAAGATGACCGAATCTACAGTGCCATGACTAGGATTCATCTTGACTGGAAACTGTATGAGCTACAGGATGTGGAAGGTTGGCACTCCTAAGACTAAGTGGAAATATTCTATTCTTGGTCATTTCAACTTTGGCTATGAGTCTCTTGATAGGAGGTTTATCATAGATAGCACAATATGTATCATGAAATCTAACATCATACTTGTTCTGAAGTAATTGACCTATACTGATCAAATTTACAGTCAAATGAGGTACATAAAACACCTCATGAATGGACATCTTTTCATTTTGCTTAGTAAGTATAGGAATAGTACCTTTTTCTTTTGCTGGAACCAGAAAGTCATCTCCTAGCTTGATATTCGTGACAACAGAGGAATCCATATTAGAGAATAGTGACTTGTTACTTGTCATGTGATTGTTGCAACCGCTATCTAGTAGCCATAGATCTAAGCTGCAGTGTTCTTCAGTTGCTTGATAAGACAGAAACATCACCTCTGGTGAGCCTTCTTCTTCTTTGGAGACATTGGCTCTGCTATTGTTCTGGTTGTTGTTATGATCAACTTGCTTCTTTCTACATTCTCGTTCATAGTGCCCATACTTCTTGCAGTAGTTACATTGAACATTGGACTTATTGGTCCATCTCTTGCCTCTTCCCCTTTGACCTGGAGAGTTGTGAGAGTGTTTTGAATGCTCTGAGTGTTCATGACTATGACTGGTTCTGTCTTTTGTAGATCGAAACCATCGGCCTTGTTACCACCTAAGTTGTACTTAGTGGTTTTTTATCAAGTGAGTCTGGTGACCTGGACAAGGATAACTTGTTCAGACTTCAGAGAACCTTCAGTCTTGCTTCTGGGAAGCTTTGTTGTACTATATCACATGTTCATACCCCTTGGGGGAATTGTAATAAATGTTCTATCATGATAGTGTCTGTAAAAGACTCGGTCTTTTAGACTTTATTTGTCAATTCGATCAGCGTAGGGTGTTTTTTTCCTTGGTTATTGTTGGTTGTTGAATAAACGATTGATAATTTCTGAGTTTTTCACTCCATACCTCCAAAGTTGGGGTGGTCGACTTGGCATTTAGGCCTATTGAGGTTATTAGAGTCTATGTGTCAATGTATAAACATGCTAGACATCATGGTCGAGTCATATGAACATGTCTAAGTCTCCCTAGGTTTTTTCAATTTTTCAAATTTTTATTTTTTTTCAGTGTTTTTTATTAAAATTTAATTTTTCCAAAACTTAGGCTATTTTTTAATAGTTTAATTGGAAAAATTGATTTTGTAATAAAAGTGGGCCAAATAATCTGTTTCAATCATGTAGGTGCTCATTTTCAAGCTAAGAGCACCATGTAAACCCATGGACCCATTATTTCCTAGTTTTGAGTGATTTTCCATCACTCAGGTCAGAAAGCCCCCAAAATCAATTATTGATTTTTTAATTAATAAATTGATGAATAATGGAGCAAATCCAAAATCATAGATCAGTGGATTCTCAGCTGATTTGATTGAAATCAGTCAGATCTGAACCAGATTGATTGGATCTCACAAATCCTTGACTAAAGGAGGTGATCAAATCAAATCCAGAGTTGATCTTCAACATCCTTTATGGGGAATTCCATCCTCCCTCTCTCCTCCACATGTTTTGGCTCATCTGGATGAGTTTTGGTGGATGCTTCAGTCAACAGGTTGAGGTGTCAGTCATATCAGCTCTCCGATTGACAATTGCACTCAGTGAGACTCAGATCTGGCTCAATTCAACTTCAGATCTGCATTGATTGACTCTCCATCAGCTGATTTGGTCTATCTCCTTGGGATTTGTGCCCCCCTGGGCTGGATCTCCTAGTTTTTGTATATATCCAAGCACAACAGCCTCTTCCAAGTTAGTTAGAACTGGGATTGAGGTGTTGCTGCTATTGTACTGTTGTTATTGTTCATTTGAAATAAAGAGAAGCTTTGGAGGCAAGACGACGTTGTGCCATTGTTGAGTGGATGATCATTGATATTTTTTTAACTGAGGTAACCTGTATATGCGTTCATAATTTGCTAATTGCTTGTGGATTCGTTGCTAAGATTGATAATAAGCTTATTATAATCTTGATAGGAAAGGTGCTTTTCAATAAGTTTATTGGCCATTTCTTTCTTTTGATGCATGTTTAGTGATCTAGATTCAGCATGTCCTATACGCTTATATACATGTTATTCTGAATCTCTGTGTATGTACTAATCGGATCTCACAAGTTTTTCGGCAAGTTTTTTTATTTCAGCTAAGCTGCAGATTCCTAGATTGGAGAGGATGCTGGTCTAGTTTGCTTCTTCACTCTCTCCAAAACCTTCCAAAGGCATAGTCCCTCGACATTCCACCTAAAAGCTCCACTATGGATCTTCAAGGCTACCAACATTTCTTTCCTCCTCTTCCTCCTTCAAAATCAACTCTTTTACCCGGTTACTTTGTTTATAGCTTTGATATTGTTTAGATCTATCATCTTAAAAGTAAAATTAACATAGATCTATCTTTTCAAAGCCCATAATCTAGATCTTTCTCTTAAAAAGTTTCATAAGCATTCTAGATCTAGCTTTAAGGAAATCGTCCTTTTTGCATGGAATTTTAAAAAAAATTTGTAGCTTGCATGCATTAGATTTCTGTTTTATGTTACAAAAGATAAATATAGCAATCAATGCACATCATATTGGCTGCCTAAAAGGCAAGCCAAGATCCCAAAGAAAGCTTGCTTTCTTTGGTTCCTTTTTTACCTTTTTTAACTAGTTTTTACTTAGCATTTTTTGGTTAAAAGTAAGCTGGCCCAAAGGTACTTTCAGAGTGCTTTTGGGCATCTTTCAGTCTAATAATATTGCTGGTTTTTAGCAGGTATAACATAAAAAAGGAGGAGTTGCTACTCGAAAGTGACTTTTAGGCCTCTGAATCCCCCTAGGGGTCTCCATTTTTTACTGAAATCTCTAATTTTCGCACTTTGTAAACTCTTGATTCCATTCTATATAAGAATCAAGAGGCATCATATCAGTTTGCTGATATTGTAACCGCTGGTAATAAAAATAATTTTTGAATAGGCTCTTTCGAGCCCATTCCCCATCCCCCCTCGGGGGATTTGCGTCCGTGTCATTTTTTGCTTTCGTTCGTCTTTTTTCGATCTAGCGTAGTATTAATCTGCAGGGTTGTATACTTTGATTTAAAATCAATTCCATATTCCATTTTTATTGGTTTCAAAGTAACTTTAATACTTACCCCACGAGCCTCCTTTTGAGCTGAAAGGTGAAGAAAGGTTCATGGTAGTCTAATTAGAAAAGTGTGGTTTGCTCATCTTTTTATGTTTCATTTGCTATCATCATTTGTTTCAGTAACCATAATAAAATCAACCCCTCCTTGATTCCCCGATTGAGGTCCACTTGGACCGAAATAGGTTCCTGGAGGGTTTTCTTTTTAACAAGAACACCTATCTTAAAATTTACTAAAATTGACAAGACTCCAGTGTGTATGCTCTGCACTTGGCTGCGGTTCGTTTGATCATTCAAGCTGTATCAAAAGCATTTGAGTGACTAGAATAATTAGGACTCACTCTCCCAAATTGACAAACCATCAGGTGAAAATCCAACACCTAGATCAAACCATTACGGTGGTAAAATACCCAAAGAAAGCGGGAACTTCTGAAAAGCGACCTCGGGGCGCCGATCTCTGTCACACCCTAATGGGTGCGTTATGAACAATAGCCCCAGAGACTCCATTCAGCCCACATATTCCTTGTGGGTAGCCGTGAAGGTTTAGTTTTGGACATACTCCAAGTACTCTCGGGTATATTTGGAGTCCACCCCTTCGCCTAATTTTAATCAACTCATATTTCACATTAACTTAAAACGTACCAAGAGGCAATTGCAAAACATTCACTCCAAGCACATGCAAGTACATTGATTTTCTTTTGACTCCATTTTAAGGCACTAGTTATTTTCTTGCTATATATATATATATATTGTGTCTCAGCATTGTGCTTTCGTGCGCTCATTTTGAATCTTGTCATCTTTGGGTGTTTATGGTTAAATTTCAAACTCCTAAGTAATTCATTCAGTTTAACATCACCATACTAAGTAATTAGCCTTAGTAACTTAATAGGGTCTACCCCCCTTAGCTTCGTTAAGAGTTGAGCCTAAACGGAGGAGTCAAGAACAAGGTGACAGCTTTGACTCGAGACTTGCCCCCAAGGACACACCGAGTGGCTTGGAGATTTCTGCCACGTGACCCAGGTGTGTGAAAGGCGGCAACATGCCTCTTCTTCTTCTACCTCGTCCTCCTCTGCCTCGTCCTCTATTGAGGGAAGCCTGGGTGCTGAATGCATTGGTCAACGATTCTTCTTCTTGAGTGAATCGCGCTTCATGATATAGAAGAGATCCAGTCAACTCTTCTAGGGTGAACTTAGACAGATCTTTTGCTTCTTCTATGGCAGTGATTACCATAACAAACTTCTTGGTGAGACACTGAAGAATCTTTTGAACAACGATATTTTGTTCTAGCGGTTCACCATAGATTTGGAATTGGGTGACAATACCTAAAACCCTAGTCATGAACCGATCCACAGTTTTTGACTCTTTCATCTTTAAATTTTCAAATTGAAGGCGTAGGGTTTGCAGTATTACCATTTTAACGCGATCGGTTTCCTTGTAGGCCGATGCAAGTAGATTCCAAGCTTGATATGCGCTGGTAGCACCTGAGATCCGTGGAAAAATGGACTCCTCAATGCAACTTTGGATCATCCATGTGGCTGTGAGATCTCGGTCTCGACGAGCTTCGAGAGCATTCTTCTGGGCATTATTCATTGCGGCCAGAGCAGCCGCTTCAGGTTCTTTGAACTCGGTTTCCACCATATCCCAACATTTGTTGAGTTGTAGAAATGTCTTCATTTTTATAGACCAAAATTCATAGTTAGCTCCGGTTAGAATAGGTCTGGAGATCGGATTCAAAGAGATCATATTAGCCATCTGATATGACTAAAAAAACATTTTCCCTTGCTTTTCTTTCTCTATTTTTTTTTAATAAAAAAAATACAGAGAAAGAAAAGCAAAGACAAATATTTTATGGAGATGATTATGATGTATGGGCAGTGAAAGTAATTAATCTGTTAAAATTACAAGATTTGTGGCACTTCATCGTTGAAGAGGATCCCATTGATCCAGAAAAGTTTAATGCTTTGACAGAGTTCAAAAAAGAAAGAAGACAAATTGTTGGCTTGACTCTCATACAAAACAATATAGACTATTCCATATTTCATTACACTGTAGAAGATGATACTCCAAAGAGAGCATGGGATACACTGAAAGAAGTCTTCAGTGAGGAACCAACTGTAGAGGAAGATGACTTTGTAAGTCAGGCAAAGCACCAGGAGTCCCACATTGAAGTGGAAGACAGTCAAGATGACTGTGTCTATGAGGCAACCACTGATGATGTGATCCCAACAAAGATTGTTGATCTTGTTGTGTTTGTTGATGACACTGAAAACAAACCTGTTAATGTAGCAGTACTCAATGATGTGAATAATAGTCTCTCTGAGCAAGAGAAAGTTGATAGCAGCATAGAAGCTATAACAGGTGTTGAAAATGAGCAACAACCACTTAACAACAGCACAAAAGAAACCGCAACATGCAGTCTACCCCAAAACCAGAAAACCAGAAGTTTGAGGGAGATCTATGAGCAGGCTCATGTCACTGATGAACATCTAGAGTATGCTTTGTTTTCTTCTGATCCCACAATTTTTGAAGAAGTCACGAAGGATGCACAATGGGTACATGCAAATGAAGAAGTCAATGAGAACGATCAAGTAGCTTCCTTTGATGAGCAACACCAACATGTGAATTCTCTCCAAGAAAAGCTGAAATATATTCATATCTTTTCTAAGAAAATTTTTAGTGTGCAGGTAAATATGACAACCAGAAGAATCACGTTGAAACAGAAGATGAAGACTTGCAATATGTTCCAGAAGCTGAAGAAGAAGAACTACTCAGTATAAAGATCTAGAAGACAAAGAAAAAGAATTTCAAGTATACTTCAAGGAAGAAAGTCAAGCTGAAGTTTTTTGAATGAAATGTAAGCCTAGCTGAGACATAGACCAGGAGGCATCTTTTGTCATAGAGAGTGCTGATGATGAGTTGAGATTAAGGGGTATGTTGAAGAGTGTAATATCACCTGTAGTTAGTTAGTGAGTTAGGTCATCCATGCTATTGTCATTTCTATTTCCTATTTAAATGGTTCTTAATAATGAGAAGGCATTCAATCTGCCCATTGTGCTTCTCCCGCTTCATTCTATTCTTTCACATTTTGAACGTAATAAGCCGAGATCTCCATATGCCCCGATCCAAAACTAATAATCTTGCACATGCCCCTACATCGCGAGTAAAGGTAAACTGGTTTGGTTTAATGCCTTTCTCCTTCATTTGACGGAAATAGACTCAAGGCTTCATTACCATAATCGTTTTGTTCATACCCTGCTATCATAGCAGTCCAGGAGACTACATAATGCTCGCTCATTTTGTCAAATACCTTCTGTGCCTTTTCTATGATCCTGCAATTTCCATACATGTTAACAAGGCCCGAAAGCACAGAGTTATGGTGGCCTTCGCGTGGGCTTGTCGGCCTTGATCTAGAGCTGTTATAGACGCACATGGACTTAGTACACCGACAAAAGTAATACTGGTTTGGTTTCATTTCTTTCCTTTAGCAAAATGGGCCTCTCCTTCTTGGTCGTTTTGGACATACCCTGCAACAATTGGTCCATAAAACCACATCTAACTTATTGCCATTTTGTCAAAATTCTCGCTTGCATTCTCTACACTCCGGCATTTATCATACATGTGAACAAGGGCACTGCCCACAAACGAATTCTCTTGAAATCCTGGTTTTATGAAATACCAATGGACTTGTTTCCCTTGTTCTATTGCCTTGATCCCTGCGCATGCCCAGAGAACACTTGGTTTAATTGTTGTTGATTAAACAGGTTCAACTTGAAATCCTGGTTCAGCAACTGACTGGACTTCAGGTTCTGCTAAACCTAAACCATTACTTAACTTACGAAGCTCGGGACAAGAAATAAATTATTTCGTTATTTGTTGCCAAACTCAACGTGCCCGGTGTATTGTTGCATCGGCTTCTTCAAAGTCCTTAATATTATCGTTTTCCTTTGAATATTTTATTATGCTAGGAATATCAAGGCCACTAATGTTCTTTAATGCGCCTGGGATATCACTTATCGCCACGACCTTTCCTCCTTTCTCATGTATGAGTTTTGCTGCCCCAAGAACCTACGTTTCCAAAGCCCTGAACAAGGGAAAATGGGTTTCTATCTATTGCCAAATGCACCTGTGACATCACTTATAGCCACGACCTTTCCTCCTTTCTCATGGATGAGTTTTACTGCCCATGAACCTGCGTTTCCAAAACCGTGAACAAGGGAAAATGGGTTTAGATGTATTGCCATGACTAAATGAAAATTTCTTTACAAGTTTATCTCATAGACAACTGAGAGAGATGTGAAGATAACTGTAAAAATGATAAGACAGGAGACCCTGAGTTGGAGCTCAAGAGGAGACAGGTCTTTGCCGCTAAGTTTTATGAGTTATCTGTTGTTGATGCACACCAATGTGTAAATATTGGAATATGTGTAGTTTTGAACAATTACAAAATTGTATAGGTGGACTACTACATGTGTTTTTAAGACTATATGTATTTCTGATAATTTTATTGGTGGCTCATTTTTGTTATTATATTTATAGTTTGTTTGTGGCTCATTTTTGTTATTATATTTATAGTTTGTATGAGACATTGGTGGCGATTTAGTCAACTGGACTCAATGGTTCATCTGCAGCCATGCAAGCTTTGCATGAGGCCAGATCATCGTAGCCTTTTCCAATGAGGTTGGTGCGGTTCCAATTGAGCATTGAACTAACCAATTGAAAATCCCATGGATAGTGAGACCAAAGGCATTAACTGAATTGAAAATCACTTGCCATAGAGGAACCCTATTTCCTGTATGGACGGGTAAAGTCTCATTGATTCACGACGATTCACAGATTGATGCGTGAAAATCTGATTATTATGAATTTTCAAGCTAGTCTTTCAGATATTGATATGTTTTCCATGTATTAGTCATTCAATTCATCCAACTTTGTAGCTCTGTAATCCCAATATTTGTAGCTGTTTGTTTACTGTATACGAATTGATGTTAAGATATACTCTAATTTCGTCTTGACACGAAGAAGGATTTTAAGATCCTAATTCCCTCCTTAATATCTCTGGACAATACGATTAATGTTAGGGAAGTTGGGTGCTCGACGGGAAGTTTAATCAAACGTAATGGTCGAGACAAATGAAAAAAGTAATTACCTAAAATGCATATTCTCCATATTCAAAGATTACCATCTTTTTAATAATGTTAAAATAAATGTATGGTATGCATATTCAAATAATACCATCATGACGTGGGAAAAACATAGCCACAATTATGTAAAATTTTTCATATTAATTATGTACAAGTTTTCTAGCTAGCTTCTGTTGTTAATGTGTGAAAGCAAAAAGACCTATAAAAGTTAGAACAATAATATTTAAATCAATTTATAGCTATAAAACTTTATATTAAACTTAATCATAATGTAAACTCTTTTTATATATATATAAAGTTATATATAATTTAAAGTTTAATGATATCAATTTTAGTTTATAGGATCTTAAAAACGATATTATTTTGCTTTAAAATTTTGTTAGTGTGTTAAAAAAGTTTTGTAATTTTCAGTTTCATATATATCAAAGCTTACGATTCACATGGTCTCCACATTCTATCGTAATAGTTTTGGGATCCAGAAGGAGTGAAGGTCACCGTGCCTTTGCCTTTACGTGTAGTGAAGAGAAAAGGTAAAAATAAATTCAATGGAATTGCTATGTCTATCAAAAACTTGTGCCCCTTGAGCTACAATATGTGCGCAGAAGGGGGTTGGGTTCTGCATCCATCACGTCATGAAAATTGGACAACAACAATCTACTAATGGACATCATTACTATATACTATCGATATTCAATATGAAGATTGATTTTGGGATATTAAAAACTCGAAACATAATATTTTCCTCACCTATCAACCTTATTTGGCCATTCAATGATCTTCAATACATCAAATTAAAAGAGGACCCATGCGAATGGTTGATAGGAAAAATGGTGTCGGTTGGGCAAATTATGATGTGCATAAATTTTGATGTCTCGCATAATTCAAGTTTCAATTTTCAAAGGTATAGTCTCTCCACGTCCAGGTCAGGTCTCAGTTTCAAAGGCATAGTTCCTCCATGTCTAGGGGTTTCGAGGTTCTCTAAAGCTACCTAGAACTTGGAAGACTCCTATAACTATGCCCCTTGGATTTTTGGACTTTTTTGCTTTGTAAGATTCCATTGGCATTCAAAGGATCGAGGAAAAAACTTTGACTTATTCACCGAATGTTTTCAAATTTAAAAACTTTATGTACAAAGGCATTTTTTAGGAAACTTATTTTCACTTATGTGGCAATTTAGAAGTTTGATGTAACTTATTTTCACTTATTTTCCTTAACTTTCTTTCATCACATAAACTTATATTATCTACACACAACTTTTTCTCATTTTTGAAACATATCGAAGTTCTCTTCGGTGTTTCATTTCCCCCATTTTGGGATTATGGTCGGAGAGAAAGAGCTTCAATGATAAAGGCCTAAGTATGTTGTTGCCTGCAGAATGTGAAGTGGGTACGGAATTCAATCCTTTCCACTACACCAACAAACTCATTGGAGCATGCTATTTTCTCAAAGGATACGAAGCCGAACACAATCGTATCAATGAAAACGAGGAATATAGATCTGCTATAGAAGCTGACGTTGATAGCAGTTATGCCTCCCATAACTCTGGCTTTAACGTTACTCACTCCATCTTCTAAAACAAACGTATGCACTATGAAAGTGTACTTGTCGGTATCACCCAATACCTTTCCAAAAGCATTAGTGTTCTTGATGTCGTGATCTCCATAAGGAGATCCTCCCCTCTGCAGTACCAAAATTGAATACTTGGTAGTCAGCGTTGCTACCAAGGGGTAGCTGATCGTTCCTCCTCCAACTACAATGTAATCATATTTTCTAGCAGTTGCGCTCTCGCCATCCACAGTCATAAACTTAAATAGAAACTCTGCAAATCATCATAACCCCACATAAACCATTAATTCAATCATATCATATCATCAAATATAAAAACGCGCAATTTCAATATGATCCCATGATCTTACCCATGGGTGTGGGATTCCTGAGAAGAGTATAATCTCTGATTGCAGCTCAACGTCATGAGCAGAAGCAGAAGCCATGCATGAATATTCATTGTAACCATTATGATTGTCATCTCCCTCATAAGTAATTCAACTCCTTCACTTTTTTTTAAGACTGGGTTGTGTCTCTTGAGGCTATATATAAGCTCTTTCCCTTCGATTTCCTATGCATCCCAAGAAAATATTTATCACACCCTACTTGTCTCGTAGTATTCTAGGGATGAATTAAATCTATCCCACATAAATTAGTGCATGAAGTTGATGAAATTAGGTATTAGTGTGGATATGTATCTTTGACATTATCCTAATGAATCGTTGATAATTCATTCCATTCTTTCTCTCTTCTTTGCATTATCATTTCAATGTTGCTAATTTCTATGCGTTATCGTTGATAATTAATTAAAGACTTGTAGTGTTCTCTACTTAGGCTGGATCAGAAGCAATGTCGACGTGTGTTCTGGAATAAATATATGAGTGTTCTCTTCGGTATATAGGAAACTATGGATGTGCGGAAGTAATGGGACTCAATCGTCTATATTGACGGCGATGTAATTTTTTAACATCAACCGATGGGACGAGATGCCATGTGGGAGGTTTACACAAAAAGCGAAGCTGTTGGTATTTGTATTAATTCAAGTTAATGAGAAAAATATTATACATTATTAGATATTTATTGTATTAATTCAAGTTAAATAAATTGATGAGAAATATATCAGTAAAAGAGAATATTAAGTTTTTAATGATTATATTATTATATAACATGTTAAGAACTTCAATTTTAAAAAATGTGTATTTCTAAATTTACATTTACTTATATTGGATCCTTACTTCACAATGAATTTTATAATGAGTATTAGATGAATGCCAATGCCAAAACATAACTACAATTAACATTCCAAAAATAAAGCAATTTAGTTATTTAACTTTTTTAAATAAGACAGGAACTAAGTTGCCCTAGAACAACACTTGTTTGTAAAATGACTTATCTTACATTTATACTCAATGCACCCTTATTTATGACTTTTTAAAACTGGGATACCTTGTATTTATACTCAATGCATAAATTACAAGATAACACTACAAAAGGAAGACATACAAAAAAAAGAAAAGTAAGAAGTATAAAGTTAATATACTCAAGTATAAACTACCTCATAGTATATGGAGATGTTCTTATAATGTAATTAAGGGATATTCAAGGGACATGTCCATATAATATGATTAAAGGATATGCAAATATAATTATGTAAATAAGGTTAGTAAATTGGAAAAAAAAAGAAAGACCTATTTTACCTTATGGTTGGCACATATACAAACTATGTAAGGAGGATTGGAGGTACACTTTTATGGTTGGCACATATATAAATTGTGTAAGGAGGACACATTGGAGGTACACTTTATATTATCAATGAAAGAGATGTGATTAATAAAGAGGTGGAAGAGAAATGAGCACTTTACATTTTATTAACTAAGAAAGAACTTGTTTATTAAAAAAATATATGTGTATGCACCCCCAGGCAAGAGGTTTAATAGAAAACTTAACTTTGTAAATTTAAATATTTACCAAAAAAATTAAACAAAAGTTTTTGATGAAGCATTTAATTTCTATCAAATTTGCATGTATTATCATTTGGAGTAGAGTTTTAATTTTAAATTTTTAAATGTAAATTTCTATTAAAATATGAAATATTAAGGTATTAAATTTTATGTTTGAATAAAGACATTATTATTATTATAGTGTTTATTAAATAAACATTTTTAATCACGTGGAATACACAATATATCCTTAAATTTATATATGTAAATCTACATCATGAAATAGTGACATAAGGATCATGGTGTATTGAAACTTATGTTTATGTAAAAAGATAAATTATGTCTTTTTTTTCTATGACATAAATATCACTACCTCTTAAACTCAATTCCACATGGTAACACATTCTTATTTGATAAAAACTATGTGTTTCATTGAATACATACATCACAAAATCAATTCTACCCATGTTATGAGTATTTTTTAGGAAAATATGTGGAAAGTTAGTAATAGTCATTTATTGAAAACAAGCATATTCTCATTGCAACCAATACATCATGGTGTAACTAGTAGGAAGAACCACTCTCTTTTTATTGCTTTCATTTGAATAAGGATCATGGTATATTTGGGCCTTATATGTTTTTATGGACTACTTATATTAATCAATATAAGATATTAATTTTGTATAGTGAGATTTTGATGTCATTAAAATAATTCGAAGACACATATGTTAAGAATATGAAAAGGGAACTCTCTCCTATTGTAAATCAAAACATTTCCAACTATACTCTGGTATACATCTCACACTAAAATACAAAATATATATTTTTACAATCTCAACATTTTCTTGTTTGTCATCATTGGAACCTAATCATGCAATGTTTAATAAAATTGCATTTCTAACTTGATGATGTTTATTTTTACATTTTCGTGTTTGTCAACACTAGAATCTAATTTGCAACTCATGGGAAATCTTGCAAACAATAATAACAAATACATGCTCCAAGCATTGGCTATGCCTATTGCATGATCTGTCAAAAATTTCACCAATGGTTCAAATGCACAGTGAGATGATGACCATCAACTAGAAAAACAAATATTCTTATGTGTGTGGAAGAGAGTAATGTTATCCTACAAATTATGGGTCTAGTCAAGATTAGTAAATGGTGCATGCAGAGTGGTCATGCAAATTATATACACACTTGGATCTATCTCTCCTAAGTTACTACCTTATGTTCTCCCCATATCTGATAATTAGATTGGACTTCCATGGGACCAATCTCAACCAAATCACATACCAATTCCACCCATAAATTACAGTAACAAGAAACAAATCCCCCTCAAGATCTCTTAGGAATTGACTATCCATAAAAACCAAGGATTGACATTAACAAGGTCAACCATTGAAATTGGTAACAATGAATGCCAAGGATTGACCTTCATAGCAATGCCATGCACTACAACATTAGAAGGATTGTGAATTGCACTATGGTTCTCCTTCTAATGCTATGCAAAGATAAAAGACACTTCATATGTATGAATTCAAAAAAAGAAGAGGCACACCTTCATTCTTTGTCCATTTCACACTTAAAATTGCAACCCTCAATCCTTGCCTTCCCCCTACCAAAGGAAAATACCAATGTTGATTTCCAATATAGAGTCAAACTTGATCACTACCTAGCCTTTTATTATTTTACTCACTGTATGTATACTTTCTCGTATAACAAATTAATGTGGATTTAATTTTACTTGTCATCGATTACATGGGTTTCTATTTATTGCTTATTGAAAATTGTGCAATAAAGTTTCTTTTCAATTTCATTGACTACTATGCTTACCATAAATTAGCTAAAATTGATTTCAACACATAATATTATATTATGTTCATACACACAACTTTCTCTCATTTTGCAACATATTGAAGTTCTCTTCGGCTTTTCATTTCCCCTACTTTGGGGGTATGCTAGTTTTTAATAAATTCTAAGAACTTTTTTAATTTTTCTTTTCTATGCTAGAAAAAGTGCACACTATACACTATATTATTTTATTAGTTTGGTTCGCCTAGTTTGTCAAGGTTATTTGTTTATTTGACCAAAGTGACTTTCCAAGTTTGAACAAACTGAAAGGTTGAACTATATTCTTTAGAAATTACTTTATGGATGAAACGGAGGAAATTTATGAGGAAAATGTGACCTTTCACATGTTAGCTTATCTCCAATTATAAAAGGCATAAGGGTAGATAAGTTTATGTCTTACTTCTATAATTAAACATTTATGATGTTTTAAATTTTAATAGGCTTAACAATAACCTACTACAATGTGACATGGTTTACTATAGAGTTTCAAAATTAGGGTGAACTCAAGTTCTACTATATTTAGAAGGTATATTCATTGATATTTTTCAAGTTCTATCATGTATAGAGTTTCTTGTTATATTTTTGAGACTAGGTTAATCATGACTAGAGATCCCTTCTAGAAAATTTTGGGTGTTGGATCCTTCAACCACATTCTTCTCATTTTGTCTTTGTTGTTTGTGAACGATGTAACATACCCGACCCTCCGACCGGCGAAGAGGACGCTACCATGGCGTTAACCATCTAGGCAACCAGCCCCATGAACATGTACATTCATAAAAATGCTAAAACGCTGAAACAAAATGCTTTGAACTAGAACATGCATACATGATCATTTATCATACACAGCAGAAGCAAACATATGTTTGTGCAAGCATTCATTCAACATGTTCATCATAGTCATTAACAGTAAATATGATTGCGGAAGTAAAATGGACAAGATCACTTATCTTATGAAGAACTCGTTCCGCAACCAACTACGTCGCTGCAACGTTCCACCCAACCATAGGCCAGTGTGCTCATCAATCTCTCAGCAACACTACCACCCCCGAGCTAGGCATGATTCTCCAAGGAATAAGGAACAAGCAGGCTTACACATAGCCAAGGGTACACAAAACACAGCCAAGCCAACACAGTTGGGTTTATCAGGCCATCAAGGAGCTGGGAAAGGCTAAATGCTAAGTTGGTGAGCTCATTACAGAGGTAGGAACACCTACACTAGAACTAGCCTAAATTCTAAGATACCCACACACACCCAACACAAGGAATCAGTCCCTTCTCTGCTACACAGTCCCTCAGGCCTTGCCTTCCCTTCCAGTGCTATTCATGGGTTGTGGAGAAGAAATCCAGCCCTCTAGCTCTGTCTGTGTGGTTTCCAAACACACCAGGTTTATCAAGCAACCCAAGCCCCCATCCCTGCTCCCAACACAGTCCGAAGACCAACCATTGCACGCATGCAATCAATCAACAATTACAACTTAACAGGGGGAAACGGCTCCAACTGTCTGCGGTAGCCTCAAAGCGTAACAACATACACAACCAACAAACGTGGGGAACAACAGCCTGTTCTACACAATCAAGCCACTGGGGAAAACTTACGCAATCCACACCGGGGAAGAAAATGCAGTCTCCCAACCTTTGCGTGAGGGAAACTTGCACCAGACCCCAAAATACAAAGGGAAAACACACCAGATTCTACTCTGTGGAAGAACGTGAATGACAACTGATAAGTGGCTCCCCTCCTGGCTGCGTGAGAGCAAACAGAATAGATGCCTGCGCGTGAAAATGAATAGACTCCCGTCCCCAAAACGTAAAGAAGACCACAACAAACACAACGTAAGGGAGACTATAGCAACATAACGAATCTTGAGGAGAACGGCGGCAACCATAACTCACGGGAAGAACAACGGTTCCAATCTCAACATTGAAATGACGGGAAAATTACATGGCCATACCAGTCTGTAAGGAGATCATACAGCCGGAAACATGAATGGCCCTTCACAGGAAAATCGTGAATGAAAGAGCACGGCTCCCAGCTCCCTGCGTGAGTCAAAACCAGGAAACATCCTGTGCGTGAGAATGAACAAGAATCCCACCCCTGCGTGAGGATGAACAGCCAAGGAAAGGAATGGTGCTGTGGAGAGAATGCAATTTCTGCTGGAGTGATGGTGGTGGTTTGCTTGCCATCGTGAGGTCAACCACTTTGGTGGAGTGTGCATGTGGGCAAGGACTGACAGTCCTGCCACACTCCACTCCTAGCCATAACTACCTCAACTAACAACAGTAGTTTTTAATGGTGGTGGTTGGATAAGATAAGGTGGTGACACATGGCTTTTTCCCCCATTGGCCAAGGTTTGACATCCCCCCCACCCTTATCCTTGTGAAAATCATGCCCCTTCTCAATTTAGTTTCCACGAACGTAGCTGGTCAGGTTCATTTAATTAAATATGCATATTTACATGATAACACAACTTAATATGTATGCCACATGCCCTGATATACCATCGGTGACAAGTTCAACCCGAAACATAGCATAACCAATCAATGGTGGGGCTTTGGCCTTTAGCTCCGCACCATGATTATTACAATATATATATCATGTACATTTAATGCAACGGTGTCAAAACCGGGGTGTTACATTCCCCTCCCCCTTCAATAGCACTGTCCTCATTGCTTTGCAAAATTTGAACAAAATGCTACACTGGTATTACCTCAATGTTCCGCAGAATTGAACAAAAATGGATGTGCCAACCACATGGCATCCTCTAGCTCCCACATAGCCTTTTTAGGTCCGTAGTGCTCCCATTGCACCTTTACCTGACCTATGGCCCGGTTCCGGAGCATTGTGACCTTCCTGGCGAGGATGCGTATTGGCTCGGTTCGGAACTCTCCCTCGGGTTCCACCTGAATCACATCCCAATTTATCACATGGTTAGGATCATGTACATATCTCTTAAGCAAAGAAACATGAAAACCATTATGAGCCCTAGTTCTAGCAGGCAATGCAAGTCTATATGCAACTGGCCCTATTTTTTCAAGCACTTCAAACGGCCCACAATATCTTGGTGACAACTTGACACAACTTCCAAGCTTCAAGGAACTCTTCCTTGCCCTCACTCTGAGGTAAACATGATCCCCAACACTAAACTCCCTGTTCACCCTATGCTTATCTGCATAGCTTTTCTGTCTGTCCTGTGCTACTTTTAGATTCTGCCTGATCTTTATAACCTCTTGCTCCATTTTCTTGAGCAATTCTGGTCCAAGCACAATCCTGTTCACTGGATTATCCCAAGTCACAGGTGTCCTACACCTTCTTCCATACAAAGCTTCATACGGACTCATCCCCAAGGATGCCTGCTGTCCATTGTTATAAGCAAACTCTACCAAGTGCAAGTAATCTTCCCACTTGGTTGGTTTGTCCATCACATACATGAGAAGCATATCTTCAAGCACCTGATTAACTCTCTCTGTCTGCCCATCTGTCTAAGGATGGTATGCAATGTTGAAGTTTAGCTTTGTACCCAAATTTGCAAACAACCCCTTCCAAAAGTTAGAAGTGAACTTGACATCTCTGTCAGAGACTATTGCCTTAGGCAATCCATGCAATTTGAAAATCTCCTTCATGCTTAACCGATATAAAATGTGGTGCCTTTGTCAACTGACTAAACATAATAGCTTTGACAATGAAAGAACACATGTAATCATTAAACCGAATTGTTTTGAAGAATACAATATATAAAAGTGGATTCTAAAGTAGCCAAAAGATGAGTGAAACCATTTAAGAAACCAAAGTGGTATGTGAAGAGACATCAATATTATGGTGTATAATTATAATGCATTATAAGAGTGAAGATCAAATATGGATACAATAGGAAGTTGCACAACAAGATCATGTAAAACTTTTTTCAACAAAAAAAAAACAACAATATTCTATTCAAGATCATGTAAAGCTTATGAGAACTACATTACCATAAAAAGGAAATTGCGATGAATGTTGCATTGATGGTTAGTATGATATGCATAAATAAACCATAAAAATTTGAAGAATGCATAAACAAATAAAAATTGTATATGCAAACAAAGGTTGATTAATAAATTTATTTCAAGACGAGAAGATGTTTTGATGAAGGTAGATGCATAAGATTGCAATTTTTAATATGGCATAATGAACAACTACAAACAAAAATTGTATGAAAAACCAAAAATCTGTTTCAAAAGTCCCTTCTCCCGCTTTTCATCCTCACTTCTCGCGTTCTGCAACTAAAGGAAAAATTCATGCATATTCAAGGTAACCTTTGATTCAAGAAACCTTAGTCATAAGAAACCTTTTGATTCACAGTAAATGGCGATGAGAAGGAAATATCTCGCTTTTCTTCGGGACGAGAACTCAAAAGAACAGAGGTAAGGAAATCGAATTACTACCCAATAGAATAATAACCATGAAATCTCATTTTATTTTTCAATGAAATTGAATGCTAGTATATGATAACATCTAGGGATTCTTGCATTGCAGGCGAAAGGGTTGTCACGAAATCTGGAGGCCTCAAGGTGCAGCGGGAAAAGGGTGAAGGGCTTCAGTGGAAAGTTTTCTTCTTCTTCTGCATGTGTTTCGGAGTTTCGTATTTTTAAGGTGTTGTATGGTGGTATGCATTTTTTCAAAAAAAATATGTTTTTCTTGTGTGAAAACTAATTTTGATTAGGGTTCAAGCATGCACCCAGATTAGCAGCTAAACAAAAGACACATTTACTATTCCGAGCTCTTGTCAAAACTCGAATCTGTACCTGTAAGACAAACACATGGCTATCAGCATCACCAACATTTTAAACCGTCATGGCTTCCTTATAAGTATCCCCTTATGAGTATTCCCTCTGATTCTATAGCTTGTTCGATTCCGAACTCTCCAACAAGTTAAAAGCCAACTCCAGAGCCTTGAATCGCCCTTTCAATTAAAGATTGAGAACACCAGTAATCAGTAATGGTAACATAGTTTCAGAACCACCAAAAATTAAAGAACAACCCTTGCCCCACAACATTCTAGTAGGCAACTTCGTCAATTAGAGAACCATAACCCATTGTTTCATCATCCCCAGAAAAACTCCAACTTATCATTCCCTGGGTAGGCGAATCAGTGACAGATCGAGTGCTACTCCAGAAGCAAACCCAACATAAATGGGGCTTAGCCGTTTTAGATCTAGTAGAGCAGTTTATCTTATTGACCCAGGACTAGTTCAAACTTTGGAGCTACAGAATTGAGAATTGTTTAGTGCATGACATATCCCTGAATTCCAGATAACAGATTTTTTTATTGTGGTAGTATTTTCGCTTATGTTTTCACTCACTCAGCTTGTTCTGACTGCCCATGTTACTATAAATATGACCAGCAAAACTGATTCTTGTTCCGTTCCTATTTTTATTTTAATTCCCCTTTATGATTTCCAAAAATTGTCTAGCCCCTTTTCTTATTTTGTCCTCATTTTCATTTATGTTTCCTTTCTGGTATCAAAGCTGGATCAAATGCCCCATTGGGAACTTTATTGGGATTCTGAGTGCCTTTCGATGTGCACCCAAATCAGGATCTGTTTTTGAAGTAATTGTGACCACTGTCTCCCTTAACGTCTACCCTCTCATGGATGTTAGTCTGGTGTGGATGTGACCAATTCACACCTTCACCCTTAACCCTATCCCCATGCATGCATAATGACAGACTCTGGACAAGCCCTCACAACTGAGATTCAGTCAGTCTCATTCACTGATGTGATATTCAAACACTCTAAAGTGTCTGTAAAAAGTAGGTATGCCCTACAAAAACTAGAAGGTTGTAAGTGAAACCCTCTAGCCCCATTTCTAGGATTTGATTATTGGCACTTGATTGCATTTGTCCAAATAAACTGTTATAGCATCATAAAATTTCATAAATATGACATCTATTACAGCACCGTGATTCATGATCTCTTATATTTATTTTACATAAATAAGGATTTACATTACTCAGAAACAAGGGTGCATACACACCCATTATCAAGCAATACATAAATGATGATCTTGGTAACCATTAAATACTCCACATTATGAATTTCTTTTGAATTCAAATGCTTTCAAAGTGGATTCTAAGTATTATATAAAGAAACTGACAAAAACATGATGGGTGGATTGTAGTCATGCGTTGCTTCGGTTGTCTTAACAATAAACTTCGATAAGTTCAATGTCCTAGGGCTTGGACAATCCGGTGGAGTTGAGTTTCCATTCAAGCCATCGATTTAATATCATTTTTGTTTTCGATCATTGTTGCCTCAAGCCTAGAGAGGTGATGAAAGACATAGCTGATAAAGTCTGTGGGGTCCTTCAGGGAGTTCTGAACTGATGGCAGTTCTTCCACTATATGACCTGAGTTGATCTTTGTGAGCAAATCTAAATCAATATAAGCTACAAATTCATGTGAGAATTCTGAAAGAATCTCATATTATATAGAGAAACACTCGTGAAAGTTTGAGGTATATATTAACTCTGGGAGAGAAATTTGTACTGAATATCATTGAATATTGCACAATCTCTCTTAAATCTGGAAGCCAATATTAAAAGCCTTGAGAATTCTGAAAGACTCTCATATTATATAGAGAAACACTTGTGAAAGTTTGAGGTGTATATTAACTCTGGGAGAGACATTTGTACTAAATGTCATTGAATATTGCACAATCTCTCTTAAATCTGGAAGCCAATATTAAAATCCTTGGAAGTTTCTTTGCATATTAAATTGCTTATACACCCACTTCATAATGTTCCATAGCTCCCAAGTGGTGGAAACAAAATGAGAAGTCGGTCTACCTAAGTGAGGTTGCTCCACGACTTTCACAGATGGATTCTTATGATGCCCCAATGCTTGGTCTTGAGAAACAGATATCAATGTCTGAATTTGATTCTTGGGAGCAATCTTCTGGGCCTAGTTACAATTTGTTCTTTTGCTGAACAGGTAATTATTCTTGCAACAAAGACACAACCAAAGAAGCTAGTTCTAATCTAGTTTTATTGGGTTCGGATGGTCAAAGGTATACTTATCTTCTCAAGGGCCGGGAAGATTTGTGACATGCAAGAATTATGCAGCTTTTCAGATTTCGTAAGCTGTGAATGGAATGCTACATGCACAAGTACATAGGGTCGTTCGCTAGCAGTTCGCTACTATTCTATAACAACTATAAGTGGGAAAGCATGCTTGATCCAATGGGTGGACAATCTTATAAGCATGTATAGTGTATTCATGTATTCAAAGCTTGGCAACAACATGCATAGTATGCTCAGTTTACAGCAGCGTGCACAGTATGCTCAGCTTACATCTACTACTAGTGGTACTGCAGCTGCAAACACTCCCATCCCACCTATTCCATGTCCCAGTGATATGTTCTATAGAAAGATTGTTCCAGCACTAAAAGAAAAGGGTTTGCGTAAATTCATTTCAGGATGGGATTGGCCACAAGAAGTAAAAAGAAAGGTTCTCTTGGACCTTATGAAAGAGACTCCTAGTCAACTACTTTTTCAAGAAATTTGGTATGCAAGTGAAGCATTCCGAACATTTAGCTCAAAATTACAGAGGTAAGGTCATGATTTCTTTAGTTTTTATTGATTTTTATTGGATTGCACTCTACTTGTTTCATGGTTTTGCAATGTCTTCATGTTTTTGCAATGTCTAATTTGATGAATCATATAGTTATATTTAAATGGAAAGGTAATTAAACTTATTGCATGCCAAATTTCTTAGAAAATATTGGGTACACTTGTAAAGATTAATTTGATTCGCTGATATAAAATCTGGAACAAGCTTTCAAACTTAGTCTTATAGATAAATTATTGATAAGACTCGTATGCTTTACCTTTGAGAATTTAGAACTAATATGAATTGCCAAAATATCTTTGAAGATAAGTTTGTTGTAAAAGTGGAACTGTACAATTCGTTTGACCAAAAATATCTGCTTAAAATGTGCTCTGCGACCTATTTGTTGAAATCTGCCAACTATCTTTCTCCTTGTCATGTTGCCTTTTCTTTTGTCCCTACAAAGGAGAGAAGAGGAAATGCAAGAGGTATCCGAGACTCGTCCAGGTCGCCCTCTATAAGTGCCTGAAACACAATAGATCTGGAACATTGATTCAAGCAATTTGTCGTTCCATGACACAAGTTTATGTTTCCTATTCGTAGTTCCCGAGTTTAAGGAGATGATAGAGATGGGATCAGTGGTAAGAACAGGAGACGTATCCCTCAACAATATTTGAGCACTTGCTTTGTGTTTTTGGAGCCTTGATCAATATGCATATTTGGCTGAGATAATTTAACAAAAAGAAGTTCGATCCCTTTTAACCCATGAAAAACCTTCCTACAAGTATTGAGTCAACAATATGATAGAACAAGGATTTGCATTTGATCATCAAAGCACCAATATCAATCTCTCCAAGAAGAGAAGCATGATAAATGCCCTTTCCTGATTTTCACTTGCATTCCTTGACAAACCACCTGCAATAACTTCAAATGGTCAATCTTTTCACAGGAATAAAGATATTGATTGGATGCCACAACAGGGGCTTCCTTTTAGTGATTGAATATGGAGATATAACCAAGAAACCCGCCAGAAGTCTCCAATATCAAAACCTGAGCATTCAGAATCAGTATATGGGCAATGTATGAGCTCATTTGATAGTCGGACACTCTTACTGTGCATGCAATGGGAATTATCAATTATAATATAATTGATATTATAATTGTTTATATGAACAATTCCTTTTATGCATAATTAACGCATAGTACAATATATAACCCGTGGGTTCTGTGGGCGAAAAATATTTTACATGCAGCGGCATTTAATGCAATGGTCATCGCACTGTGGGTCATTGGATCTCAACCTATTTGAGATCCAAAGTCCCATAGTGTGATAGCCGTAGCATTAAATGCCGCACTGCATGTAGAGTATTGTTCTCTGGTTCTGTGGACGTGCTTTCCTTCGACACTCTTGACACTAAGTTAATGCTTGGTGGCATACTTGTTGATGGAACTCAGTGATGACTTGGAGTGTGGATTTGGAATTAAGACTTGATTGAGTGCAAGACCCGACATTTTTCCAAAATAAATATGAAAAGTTATCATTTAAATATGCTAGTAACTTATTGAGCTTATTTAGTAACTTGTTGATTTTTCTATTAGAAGTTGAAAACTTACTGTGAGACTTGGCGAGAGGTCAAAAATTTAACATGGTGATTTTAGTGCTAACAATGACTGTGGACAAACAAATACAATAATGATTAGATGTTTAAAATTTTTGTTTGTAGATGCCTTGTAACTAAAATTTTTTGGCACATCATTGTCTTCAATCCTCAAATTAATTCTTGTGCAAACTGAGGGTTAACATGGTGAACACCTCATATGAATATTCGGGAGTATAGTTCATGGGTTCAAATTTTGGTTGAGACAATCTTGCATAGGCTCAACAAAGGTTATGTATTTCCCTTTGTTCTGGATTGACATTGCTTTCAAATACATTTTCAAGACATACTTTATGTCTTCTAGCTGTGGGAACGTAGTCTTTGTTCACTTCACTAGGCCAAAATTGAGAGAGTTTAATTGCTTATGCTACAATGCATGATCGGTTGTAAAAGGATAGTTCCATAGGACATCATTTATGTAAAGTTTGGTGCTCATACTTTTATCTCAATATCACTTCAATTTTTCCATGGATACGATCTCTTAGTGACTCATTGTTGAGAAGAGATTCCATGGATACCCTTTATTGGCACTCATTGTTGAGAAGAGATTCCATGGATACCCTTTATTGGAACTTTTTAGAGGAGATTTCTTTTGCTTCTCCAATACTCTCCCCTTGATTGTGATAGCGTTAGTTAGTTCTCTATGACATCAGGTATGTTTTTTATTAGAAGAATAAAATTTTCAATGTTGTCAACCATTAGATGCTGGGAAATTATTGACAGCCTTGATACTGTACATATTCTCTATTTCTTGAATGCTCAAAGCTGTTAATGTAGGCTTTATCTTTTTTACTTTGATCCAATACTCTGCTCCTTCAATTTTTATGATGGCTTGAAGTTGTCAAAATGTCATATGTTTGTGGCATGTGATAATAATAGGATTTATTCCTTTACCACATTCCAAATTTAGACAGTATAATTGTGTTTTTAAAGTCTTTAATTTCTTGATAACAAGAACTGGAAGTTCTAAGACCTGCACTTTTGTATTGTGCATATAAGATAGTTTTTCTTAAGTATGATATTCTTGGTTGGTATTCAACTGGGAGTGATGTTAAAGAGACAGACATGCAAATTTACAAATCTATAAGTTGTGCTAATATAGTAGTTGTCTTCAATTGTATTGTTAACAATGCAACGTCTTTTAATTTAATTGTAAGTCAACTTGGATGGACAACTCTTGAAACCTACAACACTCTCAAGCTTTATAGAAGTGCATATAGATATATTTTGTCAGTCTTGTGATTCCCATTTGCTCTTTGATTAAAAACATACTTACTTTTAATTTCAGTTTTCTCCTTTTCAGGCACTAGAGTAAATACTTTTTGTAATTTTTAAATTCATTTTATAGGTAAAAGACACATAGAATTTCAATCAGACAATGTGCATGAATGGTTCCATAACAATTCGTGTAATACTTGTACATAGGAAGGGAAGTATTTAAGCATACTTTTTAGCAAATTCAGAGTGCAAAGTTGGAGAGCATATGGACATGATGCCATATGCCCAAAAATCATATCATAATAATGTCAAGTTTGTGTAAGGTCCTCTAAGTCCTTTAGTTACGTCAAATTAGTGTAAACAATTTAAACGTGTGAGGATTGAATATGAGGTAAAGGACCAACTTTTATGATTGCACTCAATTTGCCAGCCAAGCCTCATCATGGCCATATTTTCTAGGTTGGATTAATACTAATGAAAAACTCACACAAGTTGATGAAGATTTGTTGCTCAAATCAACAACCTCCAATTTTGATAAAATTGGATAATCTAAGCATTAAAATGTGACAGAAAGCTTAACATGTATAATTGGTTATTTTGTCTTGAGTGAAGGGTACTTTTTTACTAAGGTCATGATAGATGAGTTCAAAAATCAAAACCATCAACAATGGGGTATATAAAGGGCTTGGATCTCTTGATTAAATGCTAATCCCATACTTCCATACATGATAGAATACCGTCTTGAAATGCTCCAATCCTACCAAATCTTTAAATATTGAAAACATGAAATTTGCCAGTTTTGCTGAATTCTGAATGGGATATGTATTTCTACTTTCTTCATATTAAGTTCAATGAGGTTGGAACCACTCAAACATCCTGGAATTATTAATGGTAATGTTAAAAATTCAAGTCAAATGATAAAAAAATAAGGATAAAGGAGAATGCCAACATATTCTTTAGGAATTTAATACTTCTAGTTATAGATTCCAACAACAATTAAAGTGGTGGTAGGGGGGGGGGGTCAGAAAAGAAAACGAGAGTAATAGAAATAATGATTTTTTTTTCCTGTACTAAGAGCAACAAGGTGCAGTCTAAAGCCTAGTATAGATGAGATGTGTCATGCTTGTAGTTTATAAATGAAAATGAAACAAAGGTTGAGGTCTGCACAACCATAAATTATAGGAGATGTTGAAATGGGAGGTAGCAATGAGTTTGAGTTTCATGAGTAGGCTAGTGCATCCTTCCAAATATTTATGCCATTATTAAAACGATATATATGAAAAGTAATAATGATAAAGATAGATTCATGTGGAAAATGGGGTCACATGCTAGTGAAAACTAAATACAGTATAACACTGTGAGTAGAACTTTTACAGACAGAGTTAATAGTGGTAAATGTTGATAATCTGGCATCCTAAGTGCACTCTTCTTGTATCATATGGTTTATATTACATAATAATTTGACAATGATTAATAACTTGATGAAGTGATGGAATGCCCCTTCAGAATCCCTTGATGGAACAATCATTAGTAAGAGGGGAAACTGGTATGTCAACTTCATCTACCTCCTTGTGGCCTTATCAATTGTGGAAACCGGTATGATGCTTTTCCCTGTTGACATCTTACTAATTTTTAGATTATAAATAATGCACATAATATAAATCCTCTTTGTTGCTGTTCATTGTTAACATATTCATTAGATCATATATGATGCACATAGTAGACATCTTAATTTAGTTCTTATCTTACCATCCCATTACTGAAAAAAAATCACATCATCAATGAATAGCAACATTTATGTAGCAACACATACATCCTCAATTGGGTTCTACAACTATTTCTTAAACACATCCCTTATTCTTTATCCTTCTCAAGTTTAGGTTATTAGGTATGCATCAATACATCTTGTTCTTTAAGACCCTTTTGTGGACCACTTTAATAGATTGTGTAATTGTTGAGGATATTTTGTTGCCTGGTCACCGTAGATTTTTGTGCTGATTAGTGTGTTTGGAAAAATAAATTGTATTTTAAGCATGACTGTCTTTGGATCTTATTGTCTTTTATTAGAATTACAAATGATGAAATATATGAGTTAATATTTCTCCTCTTCCCGATTCTTAAAGGGCGCTAGCTCAATGGAAGAGCACCTGCTTTACAAGCAGGAGGTTGGTGGTTCGATTCCTCCATTCCCTAATGATATTGCAATGTATTTCTAAAGGTAAAAAATGTAGTAGTGCAAGATGGATGCAATATTAGATGCAACACTAAATGCAAAACATGATGTAAAAGTGAACATTACACTAAACAAAAAAGTGGATGCAAAAGAGGATGTCAGACACAAATGTGGACACAAAAATGGATGTCACCCTAAATGCAAAATTGGATGCAAAAAAAGACTCAACACTAGACACAATTAATGACTCAAAACTAGATGCAATACTAGGCCCAAAACTAGATGAAATAGTAGATGCAAAAGTGGACTCCTAACTAGATGTAAAATTGGACATTAAAATGAGCACAAAATATGGTGTATCGATGGACATAAAACTAGGTGTAACACCAAGTGCAAAACTGGAAGCAACACTTGGGGAAAACAAAAACTTAAAACGAGACACAATATTGGATGCAAGATGAGACGAAACACTGGATGTAAAACTAGACGTAATATTGAATGTAAGATGAGATGCAACATTGGACACAAAAACTGGATGCAATATTAGATACAAACATGGGTGCAAAACTAGGCACAACATTGGGCTCAAACATAGATGCAAAAAAATACATCAACGAGGATGCAACACTAGGTGCAAACCTAGATGCAAAATACAATGAAAAACGAGATGAAACATTAGGCACAAACATGGATACAAAAAAAGACGTAAAACAAGATACAAAATTAGATGCAAAAGGGGATGCAACATTATAAGTAAAATTGGATGCAAAACTAGATGCAAAACTAGACACCATATTGGGTCAAAAATTGGATGCAAACCTAGATGCAGAATTGGAAACATAATTTGATGCAAAACATGGTGCAAAATTGGGTGCAAGACTCGATGAAAAACTAGGAGCAAAATAAGACGCAACATTGGATGCAAAACCGAGCGTCAAACTGGGTGCAAACAAGGATGTCATGAAGGACGTAAAAACAGATGCAATAGAAGAAGCAAAATTGGGCACAAATAAGGGCATAACAAAAGATGCAAAGAATTGGGTGCAAAAATGGACACAAAAATGGATGTTAAAAAGGACGAAAAAAAAGATGCAATAGATGACGTTTTACGAAATTGTACAATAGCACCTGGTTTAGTGCCAGATTGTTCACCATAATTGGGAAAAATTACACTAAAATCTGGCGCTAAATTCGACGCTAAATCCAGTTTTTATTGTAGTGCAAACTTCTAGCTAATCAATTCAAGCCTTTGTTAGGTAAATTGATCTCTCCACTCCAAGGGGGCTTTGTTAAAGGCAGAACTTAGTAGATAATGTAATTCAGGTTCAAGAATCCCTTCATGAAAGTTTCCAAAGAAAGGAGAAAGGAATGCTCATTAAACTTGATATGAAGAACGCCTTTGACAGAGTAAAGCTCCCCTTTCTATATTGAGTCCTTCTCTCTTTTGGATTCACTCCGGAGTTTGTTAATTTGATAAAATATTGTATATACAAACCCTGTATTGTGCCTTTTGTCAATGGTAGAACAACCGATTTTTTCAAGCTTCAAGAGGTCTTTGCCAAGGGTGTCCGCTCTCACCTTTTTTATACATTTTGATGGATGAATCTCTCAGCAAAAAGCTAACTGTTGAAAAGGAAGCAGGTTTCATTTCTAACATTAAGATTGCAAGGGGGGTGGACCCAATAAACCATGCTCTTTTTGCTGATTACTCTCTTCTCCTTGGAGGGGCCTCATTAACGATTTCCCGAGCCTTTAAGGATATTCTTTAAAATTATTGCCTAATCTATGGAGCACTGATAAATAAAAATATAAGTGTTGTCTATGGTTGGAATGTTGACCATGCTTCAATTCTTCGAATTGCAAACTCCTTGGGGTTCTTTGGCTTTGATAAGTGGGAGAAGATAAAATATTTGGGGATGCCATTAACTCTTGGTTCTAGCCCTCCCTCTCTTTGGCTCCATGTTTTAGCTAAGCTTAAAGCCAAAATAGATTCTTGGGGTAGTCAGTGTCTAACCAAGGCCGTGAAACTGATTTTATAAAGTTTGTTCTCTAAGGCCTTGCCATTTTTCAATATTCCTTGCTTTTTGCCCCGAAATCTATTTCGAATCAGATTTCCAAAATTTTGAGAAACTTCCTATGGAACAGGGGAAAAGGCAATTAATCTAAGATGCATCTTGTAAGATGAGACATTCTTAAAAAACCTCTTAATGAGGGAGGATTACAAATCTGTGATCCTGGTCTAACTAATCTGGCGCTGGGAGGCAAATTTCTTTGGCATCTTTATGTGGATAAAAATCACCCTGTCAGCAAGATCTTTAGATTGAAATACCTAAAGGGCAACTCAATGAGAAATTTCAAAACTTCCTCTTCTCCTTCAGGCACTGCTATCTTGAATCTATGTATAAAAGGAATTGATAATTTCAATCAACTTTTTTTTAGAATTCCAAGTAACGGGAAGAATATCCGTTTGTGGGAGGACAAAATTTCAGGTAATACTCTCCTTTCATATGTAATTATGTTAGAAGAGATTAAGGTCTAGCTAATGAACAAAGGTTTCTCTAGTTGGCTGATGTTTTCTCTTGGGATCAAGATGGAAACTGGGCAGAATGGTCTTTTCTCGAGCCGCCCTGAACATCTCAGCTATCAAAAAAATCTTTTTATTTCTGCACTAACAGGTCTAGCTCCAGTCCATAAATCTTATAAAGAAAAATGGGGCTTGGGTATTACAGGAGCATATTCAACTACCAAAGGTTATTTGTCTTTTCAACAGCTCCGACATGATTCTTGTCTCACTCATGCGTTCTGGAAATTGGTATGGTCTTCATTCTATCTCCCTAAAGTGAAAATTTTCACTTGGTTGATCATTCACAATAAGAATCTGACAGGGGACAATATGGTAAAACGCGACTTCCATGGTCCATTCAGGGGTTGTCTTTGCAACTCAGCGTTTGAATCTGTCACTCACCTCTTCATTGCCTGTGACTTCTCAAATTCAGTATGGAAGCTTGTCCTTCACGATATTTGCCCTGCATCTGTACAAACTGATGTTATTTGTCTATATCAACAATGGATTGAACGAAGTCCAGCCTTACGTGGAGTTAATAAATATTGGTTCAATCTCTGGCAATTAATTCCAAAATTCGTCTGGTGGAATCTATAGATTGCTAGAAATAATTTGATTTTCAACAATTTGTCAGTGATTCCTCATATCGTTGCCCAAAATATCAAAAGGCACATTGCTGAAGTGGCTGAAAAGCTGACGTCCCCTTCCATGCTTCCATCTGTGACTTCTAAGTGGCTTGGCTCCATTTCATCGAGATCGCAAAGAAACTTTGCATTAAACCTTTTAGTTCACCCTCCTGGCCTATTCGTGAAATTGATGCTGATTACAACTCTTGGTGGATCAACTCTTCTTCAGCATCTATTTTTTTTATGGTGCATCAAAGGGAAACCCCAGGATCTCTGGAGCTGGGGGGTTGGTGTATTCTTAAGACTAGTCGACTAAAACAAGTTTTAGATGGGGCCTTGGTTTCATGTCGAACAACCAGGAAGAAAGTTATGCCCTACTCAAGGCGTGCCAAATCACTAAGGAGTTTGGCTTCAACTCAATTCAAATCTTCGGCGACTCAAAGTTGTTGATAAAAACATTAAATTCAGCAAATCAATTTTATAATCCGGTTTTAAACAATATTTTGCAGAGAGTCTGACATCTTCTTAAAGATTTTGAAAGGGTCCAATATTTCCACATTCCTCGGGAGTTAAACAATTTGGCAGATGAAATGGCAAATAAAGCTTGCCTTCTGGCTCAAGGTCATCTTAGCATTAATGGGAAATCCAGTTGCTATCATTATATTCCTTAATTGTAATTAAACAAGTTGTAATTAGCCTCTTTGGCAAATATTCTGTTAAACTGTAAGAGGTCTTGTAACTTTTGGTTTTTTGAAGTCATTCTATTGATCATCTTGTAATTGGCTGATTGGCAATTGCCATATCAAACCTTTAATTCCTCTGAAAAAAATAAAATTTTCCGTTTAAATTAAAAAAATGGTTTATACGATATTTAAACATTAAATATTTTAATATTTAATAAGTTGCACGTTTATAATTAAAATGTTTAAAAAAAAATACAAGGAAACTTTAAATTTAATTAAAATGTATATGTATTAAGTTTAGACTCTAATATAAAAGAAAGTTATATTAAAGCGTAAGTTCAAGTTTAAGAGTATATATTAAATAAAGTTTAATAAATAGAAGTTTATATATGAAAGTAAGGTTTAAGTGTATATGATAATATAGTTAAAAATTTTAATAAACAAAAGTTTATATATGAAAGTAAGGTGTAAAGACATTACGGCTTGCTTTGAGACATTGCTGAAAAATACATTTTAATGTCAAAAATATTATTACTTATAAGTTTAAAGAGAATTTGTGGTGTGAGGAAAATTTAGTGGTTAAGAGAAAATTAAGATATTATAAGGAGGTCATTAGTGCTAATTTGGAAGATCAAACATATCTTTAAATTGAACTCTCATGAACTTCATAGCGAAACACGACATTGGTCTATTTCTAAAACGCCATGGGCAGAAAGATTTTTCCATATGTGTGAGTCTATGAGCTTTAAGGATGTAAATCACTTTCTCTTAGAGTTCCCTGCTTACACCCACATTAGATCTCAGTTTCATAGTATTTGTTACAATACAAACCTTTATAACCTCCCAACTTGTCAAAACTATAATGAGTTTGGAATACTTCTTAACAAGCTTTTTGAGCACATGAACACGATTTTAAAGCAAACCAAGTATTATCCTTCTTAAGACCTGATAGACCAAAGTTGGTCTCAGTGGACCTTAATCATCATCATCAGTAAGTTTAATAAAATTAAAGTTTATGTATATGATTACTTTTAAAGTAAATTAAAGTTTATGTTTAATTTAATTAAAGTTAATTAGGAAAATATTTATAAAGGAAAGTTTAAGTGTGTAGATTTAATTATTAATGAAAATGGTTAAAATTTATATAAATGGTTAAAGTTTAAATTAAGGTTATTTAAATTATTAAAGTTTAAACTAAAGTAAAGTTGAAGTGTTTGCTAACCCTAAATAATATAAGGTAAAATAGATATCAAACTCATTAAAGAGGAAATGAATAAGCTCATAGCCTTAGACCATGAGCGTAACAAAAGAGCTTTAAACCTCATAAATTTTTGTTTAAAAGAGGAGGAAGAAGATGATACGTTAGCCATTGTTAAGACAAAACTTCACAATAGGTTACAAATTGAAACTACCGGTCTCATAGAAGCAAACAGGTTGGGGAAATTAATTGAGAATAAAGAAAGGCTAATATGGGTTAAGGTTAGCTCTATTGAACAAAAATACAACATACTCAGTAAGGCATCAAGTTTAAAAGGCTTGGGGATATTTGTAAATGAATACCTCATTCCATAGGATTAGGCCGAATTAAGAAAGGAGGTCCAAAAGAAAAAAGAAGTTAGGAAGGAGGGAAAATGGACATTAATCAGAAACATAAAAGCTGTTATTAGAGATAGAAACCAAAAGGATAGTAATACATAGTAATTTGACACACTCCAGATCTTATCCTGGAACTGTCGAGGATCTCCATGGACCAAAGGCCCTAAGTTAAGTTGGATCATGAGCGAAATTGATATTATATTATTGGTTCAAACTTGGGAACTCGAAGAGTCCAAGATCCCTGATATAGACGGATATCTCCTATGGTCAATATGGAATAAACGTTCATGTCATATTGGCATTGGGGGTATAGCTTGTTACATTAGGAAGAACATATCATCACATGTTAGGCTTTATAAGAAATAACCTTACAACCAATTTATTTGGATAAAGATTACATACATTAATGATGAAAAAACGTACATAGCCATTTGTTATTTTTCCCCTATTAATTCCAACTTCTATAAAAAAAACAATTTAGATAAAAATTGTCCTTATGATCATTTAGAACATGATATTTCTTGTTTAAGGAAGGAAGGAAATATCATTTTGATGGGTGACTTCAATGGTTGAACTTCTAGTAACCAAGCTATTATTTTAAGCAACTATTCCAACCCTAATTCTCTTTGGTTAGACGAAGACCTTGAGCTAGCTAACATGTACAAAAGAAGTTTTGAAGATCTAAGTGAAAAATTATTGGGGTATGAGTTGGTCAAATTGTAGTGCTCAAGATCTTATCATTTGCAATGGTCTCACAAAATGGCCAAAATACAGCCGGATGACTTGTATCCATGGGATTCGAAGTAGTGTGGTATATTATGTTATATCTGATATCCCTATATAAAAAAAATTAATAGATTTCAACACCTTCAACGACCATGAGCATGACTCTGATCATAGGCCTTTCATTATAACTCTCAATATTTCCATGCATAGCGATCCCAATGAGGAAAACTATCATTGCCAAAAGCACCTGATCTTCAATAATAATATAAAGCTGACATTTTTCTTCATAATCTAAAAGATGGACTGGTTCCTTTATCTATCATGGAGAATATAGAAAGTCTCTACCATAATTTTGCTACAACCCTCTCTTTATCCATTAACAAGTTCTCTATTGAAGTCTTGACTAAAACGAACAATAGTAGAACGAACCCTTGGTATGATCAAGAGGGTAAAGATGCAAGAAAAGAAATTAAGCAAGCTATTGAAAGATTCGATAAAAATGGACAAGATAAATAACTACAAAGCCTTAATTAAAAGAAAAAAAAGGTATTATTTAAGTAAAAGGCAGAAAAATCTCCTGCACCTCTCCAAGGTGGCTCCTAAGAAATTTTGGAGGCAAATTCTAACTTGCAAAACAAAAGAAGACACTAAAATTGCTTTAAAAGATTGGAATTCCTATCTTAAAACGTCTTATGAATCCCCAGATATCAAAGATAACATTAAAACCCTTCTTACAATGGAATAAGTTTTCTCGTTAGAAGACATATATTTTGGGGTTAAGCACTTAACAAATGGAAAAGAAAAAGACATTGAAGGCTACCAAGTGGAAATCTTAAAAAATGGAGGTCTTGTCCTCATCCCACACATCCACAAACTCTTTAATATAGCGGTCAAGCAAGAGTTTCCTATACCTTGGACTCAAAGCCTCATTATTCCTATTTTTGAAAGTGGCAATACAAATGATCTAATTATCGGACTATTATGATTAGTCCTCTCTTAGCTAAGTTATATGGTATTATCTTAGAAAAGAAGATCAATGGATGGATAGAAATGGAAGGTAAGCAGGCTAAAGGCAAAGTAGGTTTTAGAAAGAATCATTCAACCACGAACCACCTCCTTACACTTAGAATCATTGCATAGGAATGTTGTAATAATAAGTTTGACCTATTTTGTTTCTTTGTGGATTTTAGAGAATCTTTTGATACAATGCCTATAAATAACCTGTGGAACAGGCTAGAGGAGCTTAAGGTTCCTTTTGAGCTGAGAGTTGTCACTATAAGGTTATACAAAAGGGTCATTGCCAAGTTTAAGAATAATGAGGGGTGGACAACATATATAAATTTTAATATTGGAGTTAAACAAGGTTTCCCCCTCTCCCCTACCCTTTTTGGCATTTACATTGATAAGCTAGAAAAGTGTTTAGAAGAAGCAGGTTGCGCCGATACAATCTTAGTTGGGATAGTTATCATCCTCCTACTTTATGATGATGATATTGTTCTTATGGCAATGTGTCCTTCTGATCTCGATAAGCTATTAATAATTTTTAAATATTTTTTTCTCTAAAATGGGTATGACTGTTAACACCAACAAGACAAAAATGATGATTATAAAATCTAAGAAAGGCACGTATGCAAATTTTATTTATGATAGTATAAATATAGAAGAAGTGACTTCTTACAAGTATCTCAGAATTGATATTCATCACAAGCTTAATTGGAACTATAGGATTGAGAAAAGGATTAATGGAGGGTGGAAAGCTTATTTTGGTCTTGAAAATAACTGTAAATCAGCCAATCTGGTCATGTGGGATAAAAATAAGTTCCTCTTTGAAACTCTTGCCATCCCTGTTATTTTGTATGGTTGTGAAGTATGGGGGTGCAACATTTCTAGAGAATCTTGGAGGAATATTGAGCAAATCCAGAAGCGATTAATAACTTATAACCTCAAAATTAAATGTAATACGCCTTATCCTATTCTCCTCATAGAAGTGGGTCTTTCCCCCATCGAGATCATTGTTATGACTAGGTACCTTATGTACAAGCATAAGTTAAATCACATGGGAAACAAGAGGCTTCCTAAAATTGCTTTAAACTCAAGTCAAAACCAACTATGCTTCAAGCGGTGTTGGTGTAAAGATACCATGGCTTGGTTAAACCGTTGGGGTATTAATGAAAATGACATTTTGCAAAACATTGACAATGTCAAAAATATTATTACTTCTAAGTTTAAAGAGAAATTTTGGTGTGAGGAAAATTTAGCGGTTAAGATAAAATTAAGATACTATAAGGAGGTCATTAATCCTAACTTTGAAGAAGAATCATCTCTCGGTAGTAACTAGCTCACGAAAGAAAATTGATATAGCCAAGATTAGAACGAACTCTCATGAACTCCATAGTGAAACAGGGCATTGGTTTATTCCTAAAACTCCATGGGAGGAAAGGGATTTTCATCTGTGTGAGTCTATGAGTGTTGAGGATGAAAATCACTTTCTCTTAGATTTCCTTGCTTACACCCACATTAGATCTAAGTTTCATAGTATTTTATACAATGATGATGATGATGATGGTTAACGTCCACTGAGACCGAACTTGGTCTATCAGACCTAAATAAATGAATTAATTTGTTTGTTGTAAAATTGTACTCCCATGCTTAAAGAGCTTGGAGAGAAGCGTCCCGAGCTCACTATAATTTTGACATGTTAAAAGGATAGGAAGGTTGGTATTGCAACAAAGATTATGAAACTGAAATCTAATGTGGGTGTATACAGGGCACTCTAGGAAGTGATTTTCATCCTCAATGCTCATATTCTCACAGAGCTGGCATATCCTTTCCACCCATGGTGTTTTAGGAATTGCCCAACGACCTGTTTCACTATGGAGCTCATGAGTGTTCATTCTTATCTTGGCTATATCAATTTTTTTTCTTTGAACTAGTTAAAACAGAGAGATACTTTTGATCTTCTAGAGTAGGGTTGATGACCTCCTTATAATATCTTAATTTTCTTTTAGCCTCTAAATCTTTCTCACACCATATTTTCTCTTTAAACTTAAAAGTAACAATATTTTTGATGTTATTGATATTTTGCAATGCAACATTTTCGTCGATCCCTCAATGGTTTAACCATGACCTGGTATCTTTATACCAATCTCACTTGAGACTTAGGTGGTTTTGGCTGGAATTTAAATCTAGCTTAGGAAGTCTATGGTCTCCCATGTTATTGATTTTATGCTTGTACAATAGGAGCCTAGTCATAGCTAGGCTCTTGATAGGGGAAAGACTCACTTCTATAAGGAGAATAGGGTAGGGTGTATTGCTTTTAATTTTGAGGTTATACATTATAAAACACTTTTGTATTTGCTCAATCTTTCTCCAGGATTCTCTAGAGATTCCGCAACCCCAAACCTCACATCCATACAAGATAATAGGAGTGACTAAAGTTTCAAAGAGGAACTTCTTTTTATCCCACACCACAAGGTTTGCTACTTTACAATTATTTTCAAGACCAAAATAAGCTTTCCACCCTCCATTAATCCTTTTCTCAATGCTATAGTTCCAGTTGAGCTTGTGATTAATATCAATTCCTAGGTATTTGTCAGAAGACACTTCTTGCAAGTTGCTATTGTCATACACAAAATTAGCGTAAGTGTCCTTCTTGGATTTGATAATCATAACTTTTGTTTTGTCAGTGTTAACAGTCATACCCATGGTAGAGCAGAAATCCTTAAGAAGCCTCAGTTTCTTATCAATTTCAGATGGACACCTAGCGAGGATAACAATATTGTCAGTAGATAAAAAGGATGATGACTATTTCAGCTAAGATCGTGCCAGCACAACTTGCTTCATCTAAATAACCTTCTAGATTATCGATGTACATTCCAAATAGGTTGGGGGAGAGGGGAAACCTTGTTTAACTCCGATATTACACTTAATATCTTTCGACCACCCCTCGTTGCTCTTAAACTTGGCAATTACATTCTCATATAACCTAATTGCGGCAGCTCTCAACTCGAAAGGAAGCTTTAGCTCTTCTAATCTATTCCAAAGGTTACTTCTAAGTACTGTATCGAAAGCCTTTCTAAAGTCCATGAAGCAACAAAAGAGATTGGATTTATCATTACGACACTCCTCCACAATGATCCTGAGCGTAATGAGGTGGTATGTTGTCGAGTGCTGCCTTCTAAAACCCGCTTGGCCTTTATCTCTCTTACCTTCACTTTCAAGCCATATGTTGATCTTCTTCTAAAAAATAATACCATATTACTTGGCTAAGAGAGGGCTAATCATAATTGTCCGATAATTAGAGGGGTTATTTGTATCGCCACTTTTAAAAATAGGGATAATGAGTCTCTAAGTTTACAGTTTAGGGAACCCTTGCTTGACTGCTTGATTGAATAGCTTATGGATGTGAGGGATGAGGACAAGACCTCCAATTTTTAGGATTTCTGCCTGGTAACCTTCAATGTCCTTAGCTTTTCCATTTGCCAGATGCTTAACCCCAAAATCTATGTCTTCTAATGAGAGAACTTATTCCGTTGTGAGCAGGGTTTTAAAGTTATCTATGACATTTGGGGATTCACAAAGCTTCTTAAGATAGGAATTCCAGTCGTGTAAAGCAATTCTATTATTATCTTTAGTTTTTTTAGTTAGAATTTGCCTCCAAAATTTCTTAGGAGCCACCTTAGAGAGGTGTAAGAGATTTTCTTGTCTTTTATTTACAATTTTTTCCTTTTAGTAAGGGCTTTGTATTATTTTATCTTGTCAATTTTAAGAGACTCATCAAGAGCTTTCTTAATTTCTCTCCTTGCACTTTTACAATCTTTATCATACCAAGGGTTGGTTTTGTTATTTCTGAAACTTCAATTGAGAATTTGTTAATAGAATAAGAGAGAGTTGTAGTAAAATTATGATATATAAGAGAGGGTTGTAGTAAAATTATGATAGAGGTCTTCTATGTTGTCTATACTTAATAAATGAAGCAAATTAATTTTTAATTCATTTAGAAAAATATCTTTTTTATTTGAGTTTTCTTAATTTCCCTCCTCCACTTTTACAATCTTTATCATACCAAGGGTTGGTTTTGTTATTTCTTTTATTACTTGAAACTTCAATTGAGAATTTGTTAATAGAATAAGAGAGGGTTGTAGTAAAATTATGATAGAGGTCTTCTATGTTGTCTATACTTGATAAATGAAGCAGATTAATTTTTAATTCTTTTAGAAAACTATCTTTTTATTTTTATCAAAGCTCAAGTTCTTTTGGCTATAGAGGTTATCTTCTATGGGATCTCTATGCAGGACAAAATTGAGAGTCACAAACCTTTATAACCTCCTAACTTGCCAAAACTACAATGAGCTTGGAAAGCTACTTGGCAAGCTCAGGAACAAGATTTTAAAGTAAACCATGTATTTTCCTCGGATAAACCAAAGTTCATCATCATCATCATCATGAAAGAAAAAGTAGAATAATTTTATATTATAATATTTAAATAAAAGTTCAAGTATTTATATTAAAATTTAAGTTCAAATTATATTTAAGTAAGTAAGTATATATATATATATAAAGTTTAATAAAATTTAAGTGTATATTAAACTTTTAATTTAAAAATATTTAAAGAAAATATTTTATCATTAATTTTATAATAAACTTAGAAGTTAAATAAAATTAAATTAATTTTAAATATAAAATATAAAATTAGTTTAATAAAATAAATTTTTAAAAATTTAAATACATACAATTTTAAACAAAATTTATAATCAAAAGTTATTTAAGCAAACATTTATATTAAATATCAAATACCTGATATTCAAACTGAATCAAGGTATGGCCAACTCATCATTCACAACATTTATTACAAAGGGCTTTACTCAATTCATCATTCACAACATTTATTACAAAGGGCTCCACAAGAGCATCATGTCACTTACAAGAGTAGAACCCAGGTGGGGAGGGTAACATTCATTCCTCACAACCACCCAAACTACATCCATTTGACATGAACTAAACAATATAAAATATATACGTAGTCATATTTATAAACTTTAAAATATTAACTAAACATTATAAAAAATAAGAAAGTTCAAACTCATTAACCTCTATTAAAATATTAAAGTCCTATATAAAAACAGAAGCATTTTTTTAAACTCATTGTGCATATAAGCATTTTTTTACGTGTTTGTGGTCATGCCTAGAAACAATTACTTTCAAACTTAGTATAGGTTCTTGGTTTGAAGACATAATTAAGCCGATTTAGTTGTAATTATTTTCACAAATAATGATAATACACAAATATTTTTCAAATACACATGAGAATAAGAATTAAGTTACACTATATTTTGTAAGAAATAAATAAGCATCACAGTAAACTGGAAAATCTACACTGAATACACACATTAACATATTATTATCATCTGCTTTTATAAAGCAATCTTAGAGTCAAGATCATAGTAACAATGGGTAATATTATGTACAACATATTTGAAATGTAAACACAACCCGACGAATAACAAAGAGTTGTCCAATATGGAACAGTATCAGAGTATTAATATGTGATCATCTTCAGATTTATTTTCCTCCAATTACTTCCTCCATTGCTGAGTTTTTGGATACTTGGATCCTCAAACATCCAAGTGGATCTGCATTTAGATATATTCCACATCATCTGTGCTGGATTATCTGGAAATCGCGAAATAAAGCCATTTTTGAAGATAAATGCATTTCTGTTCTGGGTATTTTCCATCAGTTCCTGATTGCAGTCA
>LPNX011061539.1:636803-688059 GCA_001517045.1 Pseudotsuga menziesii | reverse complement strand
ACCCTTCGAGCCTTATCACAGCGGGCCATGTCTCGGTGGGACTTGATCCCTGGTGGGCTGGGTGAAAACCACCTTCCCCCACCGTACGGGATCCCACGTCAAATGTTGAAAGAGCCCCTATCCACCACGATCCCGTTGAGTATTTCCTCATAAAATAAGCATGCAAGTTGTTCAAAAATGACGTTCTTCGATAATGCATCAGCTTTACTGTTGTATTCTCTGTAGACATGTTTGATAATGCTCTCCTGGAAAAGGTCAATAATGCATCTGTTTTTGTTCATCTAGTGTGAGGTTCAATGATAGAATCTGATGCTTCGTATTAACCCAGTCCACAATTACTTTATACTCAATTGCTCAAAGAAGGCTCCACAATGCCACTAACTCAGCCTTAGTGTTGGCCCCAATGCCCACAACCATCCTAAAATTAAATTGATGATTCTGATGTAGTTTAATGACCATCCCAACACCGCAATTACCATTTTTTACTCTGCTCCATCGAAGAATCTGGTCACCATAAGCCTGTCACAAATAAGAGGTTGTGTAATTCTGGTGTTGCATGGTAAGTGTCCATAGCCAAAATCCTGGAGTTTCATCATGATTTTTATGCACACCTATTCAGTCTCGAGGATGCAATCATGAAAAATAGACAAATTGCGAGCATGCCAAACCTCCCATACCGTGGCTAAGGGAATGTCTATCAGTAAGGGATATGAGCCCTTCCATCTAAGGAGGTTGTCCTTAAATACATTGGGCTCTCATACGAACTCTAAATGCAGTATGTCCATAAGATTGCTTGATGAAAGAACAATCCCCAAAAATGTTCAACAATTTCCAAACATACGCAACACAGGCTGCATCTACCGGCCCCAGTAAATCCTCTGCACTGTAAGGAATCCCATGTCAAAATATTTTTATTCAGAGCAAGTGATAGCCTAAATCCCTCTAAGGCCATCAAAGAGGATCCTTAACAATTGTATATTACCAATACCTTACCTATAGACAAACAAATCACCCTTCAATTTAATGCAAAACATTAATAACATACCTCCCGGGTCTGCTATTTTCATGTGCAAAACAGAATGAATTGAATGAACAGAGTTAAATTAGCAAGTTGTGACTAATCTGGTGGCTTCTGCCTACCTTTGGAAATCTCCACTATCTTTCTTCTAAGCACTTCAACATTAGTACACTTTTAGCATTTTAACTCTGCGTTTTACCTCTTAGCTCATTAAACACTAAGGCACTGCTAGTCATGCGTTCATACCATAATACTTAATCATAGCAATATGACTTTCGATACAGGCCTATGCCACTATCCCTTAGCACCCTGTCGCAATCACAATACAAAACGAAACGCTTACCTTACTCCTTGCCTTTACACATGACCTTTCCTGTCGACCAGAGTCTTAACGCAATCAACAAACATTTGCACATGACCTCCACCGAGTCTCAGACCCTATCGCAATAGCAACAGAAAGGTAAGTTCTGTACCTCCTCTATTTCGATATCCAACTGGAGTCTGCCACATTACAATATCACCAAACCACTAGCGATCTCATCGTACCGCCAGGGGTTATGTTAACTCAAACGCAATTCTGAGTGCGATGAGCATTCTCCATCGTTGTTTGCTCACCTTATGATCTGCTCCGTCGGCATTGTAAGTGGCTTAACAAATCATTCAACGCCGTCGATTCGCCTCCACAACGCACAACAACCGTTGATTGACCGGGTAAAGCCCTGCTATTCCATCTCTGCGCATAAAACCAATGATTGTACCTGTAAAACACTCAGCCACCGTAGATTTCATGTGATTTCGATCTCCCACAGCCTGTGCGCAATTCAATATGTGATTCTTACAAGTTACACACACATTTCCATCGATTTCTATAAGATTTTCATAAACACAGTCAGCCTAGTATAAATCAAATTAGAATTTCCCTGGTTTGATTTAAAACTTCGACCAATGACCTCTTTACACAAAAAACTCAATATGCCGACTGTGCAACCTCTATGTGAAATATCAATTACACATTTACACTCGCAAATTCATCAGTCAAGCATAAAATTCGATTTCAACAAGCTATAAACTCTTTCCTGGAATTCTTCAAATAGATCTTTACAAGCAGAGTTGAATGTCTCTGTGCATGTTCCAGAAAACTGGATTCCGAACTCATCTCTCTAACCTATTTTCCAAGCTTCCTCGAGCCAACTAAGCTCTCATGAGCTACCAAGAAGCTCCCCCCTAACAATAAAAAAAAAACTTGCATATATACATCTTCAGTTTGGTTCTTTAGATCCTACAAATCAGAGATCTGTTCCTTGATTCCTGGAACAGTTTCTAGTTTTAAAAAACTAACTGACCTATCCAACTAACCTCTAACAAACCCTATCTTGATCATTACACGTGGAAAGGACCGAAATTTCCTTATCTAGTTTTATTCAGATTTTACCAAACAAAACAAATTTACATAGGTTTGAGACCCTAGGTCTCCTTAATTCATTTGATCATGATGAAGTTATGGATGACTTCATTTTCATGAGCCTATGCTCCTACATCAGACTCCCCATCTTGAAACTTTTCATGGGCTCCTGTCCATGAGCTCCCTCCCTGCTACTTTTCTGTAAATTTGCAGCAGATAGTCAAATGTAAATTTGAGCAGTGTTCTCATCTTGAACAGCCCCTTCAACTATACTTTCCAGCACTTTGTTAGCAACAAGTTTCTGGTACATGTTCTGAATCCACATAACAATCATGTTCACCTTTCACTTGACATCACCATCCTTGTGATTTAAAAAAAAAAGAAACTATGACCTTCTGGTCATGTAAATTTAATCTTTAGACCTCCTGGATTCTATACTTTAATCTGCAAACCACCATAATCTTTACTTATGCAGATCTGTACAGTCAATTGCTTTCAAAAACTATCTGTCTTCCTCTTCCTGCAAGACCTCCTCTTGAAGCTTCTTTGCATAAACTTCCACAATTCATCAAATTCATCATCCAGCCTGTCTCTTTGCTGAAACACCTTTGTCTGGATGCCCTTATCCACTGCAACTTTCACTTGCTCAAAAGTATAGAAAGCTTCCAATGGCTTCTTTCTCTGCTGCACAACAGGTTCATTGTTGCTTCTTCCCTCATCATCTTCAACCCAATCTTGAGCTGCCATATTGTCTCTCAAGACAATCTCTACTTCATCATCCACTATCCCAACTATCCATTTGCATAGCACATGTAACAAAGTTAGCAAATAAATATTTAAAACATAGACATTCCACATGTCCATGATTTTACCTTCACCTTCATTCTCTTTAAACGGCTGGACAATATTCAACAATTGTCCCTCTGTTCCAAGTGTGCAACCTACAATTAAACACATATTGTCAGTTTGAAAAACATAAGGCACTTCAGCCTCAACTGATTCCTTCTCCTCCATTCTTCCATGCTGATCTGTTTCTGCAAAACAACCTTTGAGATATTCAGTAAACCTCTCATCAACATCCTCTTTTTCCTTCTTACACTGAAATGAACTCTTTGCCATGTTCATGAGTTTTTCAGTAAACTCTATATCAACATCCTCCTTCTCTTCATCAAGATACACACCTTGCTCATGTTCACACAAGATGTGAACTTCCTCCTCATACTCAGCTACTCTGAGACTTTCCTCTCCCTTCTCCCAAACACTAAGCTTGTGCTTGAGACTTTCCTCTGCATATAACCTCTTTATAGGCCATTGTAGTTTCCTCTTTAGTTTCCATCCATAATACTGACCTTTTGTAGCTTCCTCATGCAACAGTTCAGTTACTTTACTAAGCCTTTTCTTCAGCTCAGTAACCTCTCTGTCAAATTTGCTTTGAGTCATCCTCTTGACACCATTTGCTCTGGCATCTTCCCTTGGTATATTGTGGCTTCCCCTTGAACCCTTTAGATGACTTTATGTAGCCACCTTCCATACCTCCTCCATGAGATTTCCCACACTCATGATGAACTGCAAACAAGCCCACCCTCTCAACACCTCATCAAGATTCCTCCTACTTGACCTATTGGAATTTTCCTGGTTCTCACAGGAAACTTTGAGCACTTCCTATGCTTTCTACAGGCTTGATATTTGCATTCATTTCCTACAACACTCTGCTGTGAGGGTTCCCATACTACAGTATCTTTCAGAACTCCTCTGTTCAGAAATCAACACTCTTCCCTCAACCTGCAAATTAATATTGCAATACTCCTCTCCATAGTGTGCAAATATTTTTGCATCCGCTATGATACCAAAATTGATAGCCTAAATCCCTCTAAGGCCATCAAAGAGGCTCCTTAACAATTGTATATTACCAATACCTTACCTCTAGACGAACAAATCACCCTTCAATTTAATGCAAAACATTAATAACATAATTCCTCTCCTTAGTGTGCAAATATTTTCATGTGCAAAATAGAATTAATTGAATGAACAGAGTTAAATTAGCAAGTTGTGACTAATCTGGTGGCTTCTCCCTATCTTTGGCAATCTCTACTATCTTTCTTCTAAGAACTTCAACATTAGCACACTTTTAGCATTTTAACTCTGCGTTTTACCCCTTAGCTCCTTAAATACTAAGGAACTGCTAGTCATGCGTTAATACCATAGTACTTAATCATAGCAATATGACTTTCGTTACAAGCCTATGCCACTATTCCTTAGCACCCTGTCGCAATCACAATACAAAATGAAACACTTACCTTACTCCTTTCCTTTACACATGACCTTGCCTGTCGACCAGAGTCTTAACACAATCAATAAAATTTTGCACATGACCTCCACCGAGTCTCAGACCCTATCGCAATGGAAACAGAAAGGTAAGTTCTGTACCTCCTCTATTTCAATATCCAACCGGAGACTACCACATTACAATATCACCATACCACTAGCGATCGCATCGTACCGCCAGGGGTTTTGTTCACTCAAACGCAATTCTGAGTGCGATGAGAATTCTCCATTGTTTTTGGCTCACCTTATGATCTGCTCCATCGACGTTGTTGTTAGAATAATAATGGAGAAATACTTATGTTAGTATATTGTTATGTTGTTTGTGTACGTGTAGTTCCAAATCCACTATTGTAGGATTCTATTGAAGGCTCTCTAAACCTATATATCTGTAACTATTACCTATGAATAATTAAGCTATGTTGAGTGTTAGTCTCACCTTCAGTCTATGCTAATGTGCATGCTTTGTTTCTCTTTGATTACTTAATTTGGTATCAGAGCTGAGGTTGGAGGAACACACCCAGCTGCCAGTGTGTGGAGAAGAAGCAGACTGTGGAAATCGTGGGATCCGAGATCGCAAGTTTATGTGAAGGCAGAGAGACGTGACCTGTTGAAAGCTCCTGTCAGAGAGACGTGACCTGTTGAAAGTATCCAGTCGCCCAGCTGCCACGTGAAGGAGAAACCGTGGAGAAGATCGACAGGCCTGTGTAAAGTGGAGCCGTCTGCCGTGTGGAGTTAATTCTACTCTCATTTCCATCGAATTTGTCCCGTGGAGAAGTCATCGGCCTGAAGTCCCATGGAGAAGGCATTTGTTTGTGGAAAAACAATTATTTTTGGCTGGTTCATTTGTCAAGTTAATTTGGTATCTGCTGGTTTTCTCCTTGTCCTCCTCCCGTCTGTCTTTGTAGAGTTCGCAGCATGAGTGTGGAATTCTTGGATTGCTGCGTGAAATTGCTGCAACTAGAAGCGAGAACACTGAAGGGAGATTTGAAAAGTGAGAGTGCTGTGCTGTCCAATCAAAAGAATATTACTGCCAGTCTAAAAAGGAGAGATCGCAAGTTGCCAGAAAAGGTTGAGGCTGGTGTTAGCGTGAGTGTTGGGCATGAAGGGAAGAGCGCTGCCCATTCGCTGCTACCATCCGCGTGAGAGTGTGACTGTTGGGCTGTGTGGGCATGGAGTCTATGAGATCTGCCGTGAGTGAAGCAGCAAATTCCTCTGCCGTATTTGAAGTTTCCTGGAGGAGAATGACCTGTATGTAAAAAGGTCGACAGTGCAGCTATTGAATCGTATTTAAAGTGTCCTGGAGGAGAGCGCCCATCACCGTGCAGAGCCTGGTGAGAATTCTTGGCACCGCCTATCAACTGAAGAAGAAAAGCAGTCTCAATTTTTCTAGAAGAGAGCGCAAGAGGTTGAGCTGCACGCTACCCATGAACTCAGACTACTGCGGGTCGTCAGTGGGCAGGAGAGCGGTACTACCGCATTTCACGAGTACTCAGGGGCGCGGTACTGTATTTTGTTGTTGCGATCTTCAGTGTTGAAGGTAATTATTCCTTTCAAAATGGACTTCCTCATGAGACTTGATTTTGAAAGCATCTTTGAAGATTCATTTGCAGATGAAGAAGGAGATGAAGAGATTCCGCTGGAGCAAGAGCAGGTTATTGAAGATATGAAGAACATAAATGCATTTGATGAGATGCTCATCAATTCAGTTCCATTGGTCTCTGCTATTACATTAGCTGGAACGCCATATTTCCAGAATGTAGCGAGTAGTGCACCTACTAATTTCACTGTTGGAATTTCCAAGCTTAATGGTCAATCGACCTTTGATGAAAAGGTTTGGGATAATGAGTTTGGACGCATACTTGTTGATTCTAGTGTGAATGATCCACTTATCAAAAAATTAGTCAACATAAGTGATAGAATGCCACATGGAAGAATTTTTTCCAGCATTTATTTGCCTACTGTTGGTGTGGACAATTCAAGTGAAATTATTAAGAAGATTCCTCCTGAGCGATGTTTGTTGATCAAACTCGTTGCTTCTAATGACAACAAATTACTCTCAATTGAGAATAGTTTCCTGTCATGGTTATCTGCGCGATTCAGAGAAGGAGCTGCACGATTCAAAAGGGGAGCTACAAATCATGCAAGCATATTTGCTGAAATTCTATTTCTCCATTAAGGGGGAATGTTAGAATAATAATGGAGAAATACTTATGTTAGTATATTGTTATGTTGTTTGTGTACGTGTAGTTCCAGATCCACTATTGTAGGAGTCTGTTGAAGGCTCTCTAAACCTATATATCTGTAACTATTACCTATGAATAATTAAGCTGTGTTGAGCGTTAGTCTCACCTTTAGTCAATGCTACTGTGCATGCTTTGTTGCTCTCTGATTACCTAATTGTTGTAAATGGCTTAACAAATCATTCAACGCCGTTGATTCCCCTCCACAACGCACAACAGACTATTGATTGACTGGGTAAAGCCTTGCTATTCCATCTCTGGGCATAAAACCAATGATTATACATGTAAAACACTCAGCCACCGTAGATTTCATGTGATTTCAATCTCACAGGGCTTGTGTGCAATTCAATATGTGATTCTTACAAGTTACACACACATTTCCATCGATTTCTATAAGATTTTCATAAACACAGTCAGCCTAGTATAAATCAAATTAGAATCCTTGGTTTGATTTAAAACTTCGGCCAATAACCTCTTTACACACAAAAACTCAATATGGCGACTGTGCAACCTCTATGTGACATATCAATTACACATTTATACTGGAAAATTCATCAGTAAAGCATAAAATTTGATTTCAACAAACTATAAACTCTTTCCAGACGTTCTTCAAATAGATCATCTTTACAAGTAGAGTTGAAAGTGTCTATGCATGTTCTAGAAAAGTGGATTCCGAGTTCATCTCTATAACCTATTTGCCAAGCTTCCTCGAGCCAACTAAGCTCTCATGAGCTACCAAGAATCTCCCCCCTAACAATAAAAAAAAAGCATGCATATATACATCTTCAGTTCGGTTCTTTAGATTCTACAAATCAGAGATCTATTCCTTGATTCCTGGAACAATTTCCAGTTTTAGAAAACTAAATTATCTTTGCAACTAACCTCTAACAAACCCTATCTTGATCATTACATGTGGAAAGGACCAAATGTCCTTATCTATTTTTATTCAGATTTTACCAAACAAAACAAATTTACATAGGTTTGAGACCCTAGGTCTCCTTAATTCATTTGATCATGATGAAGTCATGCATGACTTCATTTTCATGAGCCTATGCTCCTACACCAACAAGCCAACAGAAACATTGAATATTTACTGGGATTTTGTCGTTCCAGATCCAATTGCGCCACCAGGGAATATCTGTGGGGGTATGATGTTCAATAAGTACATCATAGGCCAATGAAGCTGTGACCACCCCCAACTTTTTGTTCCTGCAACAAACAATGCGAACACTCCTGTCCAATAAATTAATACCGACCATTGTAATATATGTGATATATTTGTCCCATTCTAATGCCCAGACACTAGATAAATGTAAATCATGTGTAGTGATCCATCACCAACCATAATTATTTGATTCCTTGACCATCTGCTTGAGGACATAAAGGTCGCTACAATGAAGGCGGTGTATCAATTCCTTGGAAAGTGTAGCATCACCCAACAAGCCAACGATCAGGTCAATCCCAATGAACACCTGCACTCCCCTCCCAACCAACCATCCGAGATCCCAAACAATGAAAGGAAGAGTACCTGTGATACTTATCCAAATATCGGATGTTGCTGTGTATGACTGGAAACTTTCTGTCAACCAAATTGACAACAAAACATTCTTTAAGTATTTTCTCCTTGTAACTTTTCCCCACATGCCATTGTTGGTGAGGCTATGCCAACAAATTTTAGCACATAGTGCCAAGTTGAATAACCTAAGGTTTTCTATCCCCCAACCATCAAGAGCTTTAGGTATGGAAATAGTCCCCCAAGCAGTCAGATGGAACTTATTATAAGTTTTTTTGTTTCCCTGTCCAGAGGAAATGGAAGATTATCTTTCTCATATCATCAATTATAGGGAGTAGGGGAAATAAATAAAGATGACAAATAACTAAATACGACCCCCAATAGGGCATATAAATAAATGTGGACCGAATAGGCCGGTAAACACAACGCTCACATAGGGAAAATAAGCGCACCTTGAATACACAGTGAATTTAACAATAAAAAAGTTAATCATTTACACATCATGAATACACAACGAATCTGACTAGAGGACATACCTGAAATTTGTAGGTGGATTTTTGTTTAGTTGTGCTTGTATGTTGTTGCTCTTCATCCCTTTCTCCTAGTATTGCCTCTACGATGTTGTTCTATATCTAGTATGGAGAAGTACAACCCTTTGTTGTACCCACACAAAACCCCGAGTTTGAATTCTTGGAACCCTAATCCGCTGCCAAACATAGTCTTAGTACCATAGAATGTGAACAAACTTAACTTTGCGAACACAAAAGACATCAATGTGTAGGTGGAAGGTTTGTATGTGTCCCATAGAGGAACAATCTAAACCAGAGTGTTAGGGTAAGTGTTTGAGTGAAGGGTTCGCTTGTTGTACAGGAGGAGAGGTATGGAGAAGCTAATCACTTCAAAAACGTATAGGCAGCTAGGTCTCCCAGTGGAGAAACCCGAGGATGCAGGCCTTGTAGTATACACGTCCCCAGAGAGTGAAGTAGAATGAGAAGACACCAATATAAACCAGTGGACAATGGACATAAACTGATGGGACATTGCACAAATAAGGAGTAAGACACGCAGATAAATGTTATTTGCTAGATAGACGACGAAATTGGTATAATGTTTTTCAAACACGCCTTCAGAAAAAAGCGCCTATCGGCGTAATTATATTCCTCTTTTAAATTGGATACTTTTGAGTAATATAAAAGGTAATCATAAATTTAGTGATTCATCTACATAAATTATTTGTGATGAAATGCAGTAGGAAAGTATACCTCAATGTGCTCAACGGGGAGAAGCATTCAACTCGATCTCATTCCTTAGTAAACATTCAATTGGTAACTCAACCATGAATAGTAACATATACTTTTTGTAACTCAATTTACTTCTTTACATTGTAATTTACTATTCTTCTTCTTCTTATTATTATTTTATGTCAGATGTAATTTGACAAGAAGATACATTTTAATGGAATAACTATCATGCAATGGGCTTACATAGCCTTTGTTTTTTTAAGAAAGATGATAATAATCTCATGCATATGTAAATGTAATAATATATAACAATTGAAATATAGCTAAAATTATAACTTGGAATGAGCTTCATGATAAGTTGCTCAACAAGTTGCAATTGTTGCCAACCTCAATTTAACTTAAACTAATGTAGATATTTAACTATCAAAACAATTTTAGGGATTTAGTCATAATTATCAAGGAATTGAACTACGTGAAGGACTTTTTAGAAAACCTTTGCAAGTGGTTCTTGAGTCATTACATCTCTAAAGAGCTATACTTTATAGGCTAGTATATTTCACGTCAAGTACAAAGACCAAAATCATTCCAATTTATCCCTACAATGCGAAGAACCATTAGAAAATTATAAAGGAAAATGGATGTGATACCTTTAAAAACCAAAGACACTATTATTCCCACAAGGCACCAAAGGATTAACAAAAAATTATAAGAAAGATAAAGAGAATATATATTCAAGCATCTAGTGAGCCATGACTTTGAATCACAGAGATGACACGTAAATTTGTAGACTGACATCTATCTAGAGATTATCTTTAACGTTTAATCCATATAAGGTGTAGATAGTGTAGAGTGCCATCACCTGAACTATTATATATCGTTACTTGAAAATTTATTTGTCCTACCTATTTCCATTCAACAACAACATATATCACAATCCAACCAAAATTTGTAGCTTATTATGAGTGAAAATAATTACAATAAGAAAGCATCCATCCACGCGACCATGGAAAAACAACTTAGCAAATCAAATTTATTGTCTACAATTTCACAAACAAGAGACTTGATCAAAAGGCCAAGCATAATGAAATTTGGGTAATCATAATCGTCTCCCTTTGTATTGAAATCAAGAAAATTATATGTAGAAATCATGTAAATAAGTCTTTCATGAAAAACATAAATTTCACCTCTTTGACTAGAGGTTTCCTAAATCTTAACCTCTGAATTTCCATCCTTAAGGTTGTTAGGAAATATATAACAAAACAACAATGGAAATAGAACAATATTTCACTTCTTAACAACCCAATCTTATAGGAAATCCAAGGACAAAGATACCAAAGTGACATCAAAAGTTTCAACCCTCTAGGGAAATCTTATCATGCATAAACCATATTTGTAAACTCACTTTTATAGCATGATATCAATAGTAAAACAACCCTTAACTTCTTCAAATATGATGTCAATCACTCTATAAAATTGTGATTTACTTATGTCAAATCAACAAGACATATATTACTATAAATTACAATTCATTAAGAACATACATCGTTGGAAATCAAATATGCAATTCACACAAGTTGTGGCCAACTGAAAACTTCAGTAATAAACACAAGATGAAGTTGGTGTACATACCATGGCCTTATCACAAGACTAGTAAATTCCACTAGCTCTCCAAAAACCTATCCAAGGAAAACAATGATAACCCTAATTCAACCAAGGAGATCCAACATGTAAGAATCACTTAAACAAAATCTCCAAAGTAAGATTTCGACTTCTCTTCTTCTTCTTCTTCACTAAATACACCCCAGGGTTCCATCACAAAAAGATTTATTTGAAAATTCTAAGGGAGGAAGCCCTAATCCTAGACTTCAAGTGCCTCCAAAAAGGTCATGAAACCCTAATGACTCAGAGAGATATCATAGGGAGAGAGACCAAGTACAATAGAAGAGATAAGAGAGAAAAAATTACGAGTGCACACTATTCTAGATCACATCAATACAAAAGAGTGAAATAATAATGAACAAAATGAATGTGTAATCATCACCAGTGCTAGGCTTCACTAGTAAACCCTAGTACATCACAATGATCAATCTTGAAGACAAGATGTCCTCTCTAGACTTCATAAATACTCCAAGGGTTTCCTCATGAACCCTAGCATTTGTCCTCTAAGATGCTAAGTACACAGAAACTAGTAGAATGACGATGAAGATAATGATAGGACTCTCTCCTTCCTTTATATATATTTGAGGTGAGGGAGGCCATCAACACAATGTGGTCCCAAGTCCTCAGACAACCTAGAGTAAACCCATGTAGGCCAACACAAGTGAAGTTATCCACTCCAAAGGTACACATGTCATGATCCAAGATGATGTTGTACACAATAAGGGATCCATGATGATGTATCTATACAAGTTGTGTCCACGAATGTAATGTACCTGATCCCAAATCACACCACAGAGGTCGAGTACATCACCTAAACATTAAGGGGAGAGGATGAAACTAAATAATGCACAGTGGGACAAGGTGATATAAGGCTAATCCAACATTCCAAAGAACCAAAAAATTAAATCCATCATCCCTTTTAAAATGATATGCACAAAAACAATGCAGATCATTCCCCACACAAAAATATGCAAGGCAATACAACCAAGGAAATTAACTAGATCTGAGTTACATCCATGCATGGGTAGTTAAACAGTAATATACATAGCTACAACATGCTAACATCATCCACTTAAACCACCTAAAATCAGATCTACAATAATTACAAAAGGTGGATTTACAACACACAGTAAATCATATTTGTAGAACTTAATAAAACCATTTTATGACACTAAATAAATTGGAATTACGACACTAATTTCCAATCATTTAATCATGAGAAGATATCAGATCTAAAAAGATATCATCTACAACCATATGAAAAACATATATATCAGAGATATTGTTTTTCTCCTACAACCATATAACAGAGATACAGATCAGATTCCATAAACACATCTATAGTAGAAAATTTACAGTAAATAAATGAATAATGAATAATTTATCTTAATATGTTAAACTCAAAATGTTGGGATCATTTCCCCCTATAGTGTGGCACATTATATTAGTCTTGATGTCAACTTTTTTCTATTAGTGGGAATTTTCATTAGTATTATTATATAAGTTATGTTGGTTTGGGTCCATTAGTTGTAATTGTACCTCTTTGTCTCATATATATAAGAAGGACACCTTTTCTTTTGAATCATGTATCTTGTGTTGTATTGTATACTTAGTACATTGTATAAGGAGGTTTCCCCATTGAACAATCTTTCTATTCATCTATTTTCTTCATTATTAAGGCGTGGATTACTCTTTCTGGTCTATTTTTGCTCTCTTTATGCTATTCATGGGACTTGGTTGCATAACATTTGGTATCAGATCTTGGACGCTTCCAAAACGAGTCATCTTGGTACTTTCACTATATTTTTTTTCTACAGTGTTTCAGACAACAAGACTCAAAACCCATCTATAAAAAAGGTCGAACTATGTGTGGTACAATTTTCAGATCCTGAGCCATTACAAGTTCAGAGATATTTTATGTGGAATATAGGGTTTCTGACTAGTCTAAAACAAGTGTTCTAGGAAAATGGTCATATATGGGGAATGCAATATCCAAATTGAGCTAAACCTGTTGTATTAGAAATAAAATAGATCACAATATTTATGGTATATTTTTTAGAGTCAAATCCAAAATATTGGACATGTGGCAGATTGTACAAGTTCATTCTTATGAAAAACCCAAAAATAAGAAGTGTTGGGAGATTCACAATAACTGTTTACTAGCACATCAGAATTAGATCATGCCTATGGAATTGGAAATAGGACACATCAAGATACAATATGATGAAGTTTAAAACTTAGAGGAGCCAAAATTATAAACTTACCTTAATTCCAAGTTGACCTGAAAACAATCTTCAAATCAGGGTTTGAAAAAGGTACATCATTTTTAATTTGAATAAATTTTAGTAGAAGGGTATATTTGAGGTGAACCCAAGGTTTGATATATATTTATGTTGTTCAAAATTCCACCAAAAGGAAGTGGAAAAAATCACACTTCCATAGAACTGTTAGTAGGAATATTGCACCTTCTGCGGACAGTAAGGTGTTCCACTGGTCTGAATGGTTCAGATCCAGAACAAATGAACGACAAAGGTTGAAGACCCTCCCTGGACGCCGTAGATACCTAGAATGTGATGCTTCAATAATAACCTATGTACCTGCAATCATATTAAACACGCAAACACATCAAAGCTTCCAGAATATAATCTACTGATCCATGTTAGTGACTAAGGAATCTAACAACATATACATGTGAAATCAAACAACAACAGTAATGTGGGATGGAAATAAGCTTTGCATTAAGATAAAATGGAGAATTTTACAACCAATTAAGCCTTAGTGTTGACATGCATCTCCATGAAACCAAACACTCTCATCCCCGTAAGCTCCAACTTTTGCTCTCTATGCTCTCCAATGGCTTGGGTCAAGTAATCAATCCAACAACATAACAATACCTTAAGAGTTCTCTCCTCAACCATGGACATGAGCTCATATTTATAAGGCTCAATGGATAGGAATGGTTGAGATATTTGTGGATGAGGTGGCCTCTAAGATCCTATGATGGGGGATCTCGAGCTCAACTGATCCACAATGATAGGGATAAGGGAGGGCACAAGGCTCGTGATCTAGAAGCCTCGAGAAACTTTTCTTTTTGCCATTTTACCCAGGGTACCGCTTTTCTCCTTCAATGATACGGAGGTTCAGGTAAGAAACACTTATGGACCAAGGGTCATAAGCGGTGGCACCGCTTGTGGCTAACAAGGGATAGGCGGTGCGAGAAAGGTACCGCTCATGGATAAAGGGGAAAGCCCAGTGCTAATCATTTTTGTGAAAGATTGACAATTGGTATGAGTTTCCACTCCAAGTGTCGGGATTAAGGGCAAGTAGGTATGTTAAGAGTCTTATCACATGATGGTGACAGGATTTTGGTATAACAGGATGCCCCCCAAAGCATATGTCTTAGAGGGATACGATAAACGAGAGCTTTGAGAGAACAAGTCGTCGCTACGAGATGAAAGTGTCGGCTCGATCGGAGCATGTTGTCAAGTAGGCATCTATAGTACATGAGTATGTTGACTCATAGACACAAGTAACCAACTCATGGCTGCAGACCGATACAAGGCAGATCCATGAGAGGAATAAACAAGCATGGCTACTAGAATACAATGTAGATCCATGTGATAGAGGACTCAAACTTGGACATAGCTACCAGACATACAATGTAGATCTATGTCATACATACGCAAATTTGAGCATAGCCACGACTATACAAATGTGGATCCATGCTAGATATACAAAACTCCATCGCAACCTGGGGAAAGCAATGAACGCTTTAAACAAATACCTAGGGTCTTCATCTCGTTTTCCACAAAGTACGATTCTATCCATGTGATTACAATGATCTGAAGTCGAACATGGTAGAAACCACTTGATTACTGGCCAATGATGTGAACCGTTAACAAGTGTGAGGGAGATCACCATTAATGTCAATGATTCCCAAGGTACCCTAGTACAATATACTAAGTTTGAATAGATGTCCTGATGTCGAACACCCAGTCAATTCTATCGATGAAAGGTCAATGATGTGAACCTATGTGGATAGCGAGAGAATATGCCATTAAGGCATACAGATCTCAAGGTACTACATATTGTTTCTAAGACTGTTTCCCGGATGATGAGCTGTTGTCGACAGGAACAGTCTCGTAGAAGGAGGGCCATGATGAGTCCCACATCGAGGACACAAAACTTGGAACATAGTTCTGGAATAATGTGAATGTAGTAACCATAAGACTGACTCAAAAATACCGACACAAGAAGATTGTGTAGACTGCAGAGGTAAAACTTATTCAAATCCCCTTTGAACATCGGGTGGCACGACAAAAAGACTTAGCAGCATGACTGAACGGGACAAACACACAGTGCGACAGTGGACAATGCATTCTTTTGAAAGATTCAAAGGAGTGACATGACTCATGAAAGTGGGTCATTGCAGAGATCAACTGAATATCCAATTGACTGACATGATGTGCAGACAAGTGCCATGTTCAAAGGTAACGACAAACAACTACCATTTATTTGCAAAATGATTCCCTTCCCATTTCCCCCATCATGGTTGATGAGTGCCTCTTTTTGGTTTTACGAGTTCAAAGAGGGTAACAAACACTCGATATAGCTTGTCCGAAGACAAGTCCAGAATCATATGTTTTATGAACCTGAGAGAGGAGGGGTTCGTTCCCAAAACATGCCTCTCAATGTTTAATTTAACGAGTCCACTGAAATAAAACTCGGTATCGTTCATGTTTAGAGAGTCTAAACGAATACGGAAGAAGACTCCACAGGGGTCCTTTTTCGTATGATTTAGTCCCTAAGGCCTGGAAAAGTATAAAATCATACCTTAGGGAACTCTTCCAGTCATGATTGGCTAGAGTGTTTCTTTTTCGTAAATAGTCCTGTCCGAACCGAAAAAGAGATAACCTACCATCGGACGGATGACTCTTCAAATAATTTAACGAGCATGAAGAAGACAAGATCGCTCGCTGATATTTTCGTATTTAGGGAGCCTAAAAAGAGTTTAAAGAAGACTCCATTAGAATTTTTCATGTTTGAATCCAGAGCATGAAAAAGTAATAAACTAAGCTCAAACCACTGCTCATGTTTCAACCAGAGCATAAAAAATGAAAAGTAAGCTCAACACCATCTTACTATTTTTAACGAGCTCGAAGATCAGTTGAAGGAATGCTCAGGGATTCGTTTCATTTTTACCCAAGCTTGAAACCAATGGGTAAACTACTCTTGAAAAATCCCATTAACATGATATACATAGGTTGGACTCTTGCCCCCAGCATGATTGCTAGTGAATCCTACCCCTAACATGGTTGCTAGGGGCTCGACATGCCCCCCCAAGCTTCGTTTCGTTTAATGTCGATTCTTCTTCCATACCCAACCTAAAAACCTAGTTACTAATGTGAAAATGTTCACCAGGGGGGTAGGAAGAACGAGAATTGGGAAGGTGAAACGAAGGTTCAAGTTCTAACACTAAAGGGAAGACTCAAATCAAGGGAAGGGGATCTGTTTCATCTTTACACAAGCTTGAAACATAAGGTAACTATGCTTGGAACATGGTTTCATTTTTATGCAAGCTTGAAACCAAAAGGTAAACTATGCTTAAGGAAACCTACTTCATTTTTTAACGAGCTTGAAATAGAAGATGAACTATGCTTAAGAATGGTTTCATTTTTATTCAAGCTTGAAACCAAAAGGTAAACTATGCTTGAGGAGATCCATTTTATTTTTTAACGAGCTTGACATAGAATGGGAACTTTGCTCATAGGCATCTGTTTCATTTTTTAACGAGCTTGACACAGAATGGGAACTATGCTCACTACATGGTTTAATTTTTATGGAAGCTTGAAACCAAAAGGGTAAACTATGCTTAAGGAGTGATTTTATTTTTTAACGAGCTTGAAACCAAATGGTAAACTATGCTCGCAAGCCTGCTCCTAATGAACATGATATCCAGAGGTTGGTAGGTTTCCCCCATTTCATAAAAGCTAGCGACTTAGCTCCATTATGATTTCCATGGACTAGAGCCATGGCCCCCATTTTACCTATGATGGAAAGAAGCTAACTAGAAGGAGAAAGAGCGACAAGAACATGTGACACATTCAGGGCAATCTGATTACTAGGAGTAATGTGATGGTCAGGTGTAACGAAAGAAAGCTGATCAATGGTCACAATCTTCCCATCACGGGGAAAATGAATAACTCTAAAGAGTGTGGACACAACAGATTTCATGGCATAAACATAATCACGTCCAAGGAGTAGATTAAAATCTAAAGGACCTTGGACCACCATAAAATCAATACAGAAAGTTTTCCCTCCTAATGTAATATGGCAAATGGGGAAGGATCCCTAAAGGTGCAGTAGGTCTACGATTAAAAGCCAGTATCTGATTGGTGGATGGCACAAGTTGAGGAGAACCTAAAGCTTTCCAAGCAGTTGAGGGTAGAATACTAACAGAAGCCCCTTTGTCAAAAATAGTGCAAAGTATTCACCTAGCAGTAACATTCACAACTATCTGGAAAGGAACACTCGAATGAAGACGAGACTCTGTTAGGTTACTCCAGTCAAAGGAAATAACCTTAGTACTTGCAGAGGGTTCCGTCGAAACAGAAAAAATTTCCTCTTGTCGAGAACAATCAGAACGAAGCATAAAAACTTCAGCATGATTCAGTTCATTCTCTACTAGAAGAGAAGAACAAGACGAAGATTTGGTCAAAGAGACTACTTCAGTATTAACACTCTCTGATGAAAGAGCGGGATCGGGTGGAGATGACATCGACTCGACCACTTCACTCTCCGAAGGAAGAGTGGGATCAATTATAGATGAAACTGAATTGATCACTTGGTCAACCAGCAAGGAATCGAGGGATAGCTTACTATCACTTGTTGGAATCACCTGTTGATGATCAGTAATATTTTCCAACCAACGTGAAGCTTCATCCATACTTGGGCAAAGAAAAGTATGATGCATAGCCTTGCATATCAAACAAGGATACAAGACTTTACCTGTACGACCTTTTACCAATGGGTCACTGGTTGAAGGAGTATCGTCAACATGATGATCAGAGGTTGATGACATAGACGGTTTGGATCTTTTAGACCACTCTTCTTGTACATGGGAGAGACCAGGACACTCCTTAAGAAGGTGGCCCCCCTTGCAAAGATTACAAGGGAACTTGGGTTTTTTGGGTGTTCTCTTAGAACAGGCACCATCAAGAGCAGATGGTTGCTGCTTTTTCTCTTTCTTATCCTTCTTCTTTTTACCCTTCCCTTTCTTCTTCTTCTTATCCACATGACTACTAACCATAGAGATTTGGTCAATTGAAGAAGAAGAAAGGGGTGAAACAACAACCGACGAAGAAGGAGAGGGATTAGGTTGAGGTCGATCCTCTCCCAGAGGAGAGGTTACATTTGAGACATTCGGTGCAACGGGAATTACCGAATTAAAAAGCCATACCGGTAATCCTATAGTTAATCCAGGAAGATTTAGAGTGGCTACCTTAACTTGGAGGGAATACAAAAGGTACACATTGGAAAGGGATCTCTTGAGTAGTAGTCCCAGATGAGGATGCTATCTCTAAACTCTCTAATAACCCCCTAACTACCACGCACAAGAAAGTACTACTCAAACTAAAAGCAACAAGAAAACATGTGAAAGGAGTGGATAAGAGTCAGGAACCTCACAAGACAGGCCAAAAGGATAACTCAGATGGTTTGAGGATTCCTAAAAGGGTCTCCCGATATACGCAAGGTATGTGGGAGCTCAAATCGGTAGTAGTGATGTCTAATGCATAACCGTACACAAGGGGCCTTCCGATATACAATCGAGTACGTGAAGTACCTTTCTATATACCTCAAGGGTACGTGAACGACCGTTTGATATACCCATGGTACGTGGAATAATCGCACGAGTCCTAGGATGTAATGCGGACAAGTAACGACAGCTCCTATGCTTAACGACGCCCAATCACGTCTCTAACTTATCACTTAGTTTGCTAAAAGTTTTAACCTAGTACTACCGTTAATTTTATCTTGTGCGTTTAGGTGGAACCATGGAGTGAAAAATTGAATTTAAAGAAGATGCATACTGATCTATATGATAGTGCAAGTTTTCCTCTTCAGTGAAATTCTACCTAAGAAAGGGAGAGAGATTTACTTTTCTTCCAAAAAATGCACATCCAAATGCAAATGCAATTCTACCTTTCCAAACGAAAAGTGAAATATCAATGCACCCCAAACAATCTTCAAAGCAAATAAAAAAGAGATCTAGAGAACATCAAACAGAAATAAACCAAAAATGTTTCCTCTTTTTTCATGCTTGAAAAAGATGCATAAAAACTTAATGGAAAGATGATTTCACTAACGTTTCCAAACAAATCTAACTCTAATGCACGCAAATTTGAAAATAGATGTTTCTTCTCAATGAAAGTAAGATCTATAATTTCAAACAATCATGCACAAAACAAGAAGAAAATTGTTCAACAAACTTGCGAATAAAGAAAAAGAGAGAGAAAACCAAAACTTCTCTTTGAAACAGACAAGGAAACGAAGAACCAATCTTTCCTACCAAGCATTGAAAAAATCAGCATGCAAAAGGAAACAAGAATCACCCCAAGCAAAGAAAGACTCAAAACAACATGGATCACTCATGCATTCCAAGTCCAAAACAAACCAAAGCCTACACATGAAAATGAAATGTATATTTCCAATTCCAATGAATAATATCTACAGAAAAGAGCAAGAGGTTTCAAGCAAATAAAATAATGTAAAATCTAATGCAAGAAACACAAACTCTCTTTGAATGCAGAAAGAATACAACAATCAAAGAGACTGCAGAATATACAATTCATGGCCCCTCCCAGCCGTGAGGGAGCATTGTTTTTCAAAAATTCACTTCATTTTCATCAAAAAGTAAGCCAAAAAACACACAAAAATCAAAATACAATGTCTGGAACAGGGCCTACCTGGCACTGCGTAGATGAAGCTGCTGACAGGTGGTTTTGAGGTAGAACTGCTTCTTGCTCACTGGATTTAGGCGGTGGCACCGCGTATTGCTAACTGGACTCAGGCGGTGGCGACGCTTCTTGCCAACAGAGCATGTGCAGTTCCCTGAATAGATCCGAAACACAAGGAGAATGAAAGATCAAGTCATAAAAATACCAGATCAAGGTAAAAACTGATAGATTGAGAGTGAGAAAGAGCATAAAAGGTCGAAAATAATTTAGATCTAGACAGATTTGGAAGTTTCAAACCAAAATCCACTGAGTTAGATAGCAGATCTAACTGGAGAGAGTTGGAGAAGGAGCCTGGATTCGGACAAGAGTGAAGAACTGAGGAAGATCAGATCAACTGATACATATATTCATTCCCTAGTGGAGTCGCCAGATTTGTTAGTAGGAATATTGAACCTTCTGCAGACAGTAAGGTGTTCCACTGGTCTGAATGGTTCAGATCCAGAACAAATGAATGACAAAGGTTGAAGACCCTCCCTGGACGTCGTAGATACCTGGAATGTGATGCTTCGATAATAACCCTGTGTACCTACAATCAGATTAAACAGGAAAACACATCAAAGCTGCCAGAACATAATCTACTGATCCATGTTAGTGACTAAGGAATCTAACAACATATACATGTGAAATCAAACAACAACAGTAATGTGGGACGGAAATTAGCTTTGCATTAAGATAAATGGAGAAGTTTACAACCAATTAAGCCTTAGTGTTGACATGCATCTCCATGAAACCAAACGCTCTCATCGCCGTAAGCTCCAACTTTTGCTCTCTATTCTCTCCAATGGCTTGGGCCAAGTAATCAATCCAACAACATAACAATACCTTAAGATTTCTCTCCTCAACCATGGACATGAGCTCATATTTATAAGGCTCAATGGATAGGAATGGTTGAGAGATTTGTGGATGAGGTGGCCTCTAAGATCCTATGATGGGGGATCTCGAGCTCAACTGACCCACAATGATAGGGATAAGGGAGGACATGAGGCTTATGATCTAGAAGCCTCGAGAAACTTCTCTTTTTCCCATTTTACCCAGGGTACCGCTTTTCTCCTTCAATGACAGAGTGGTTCAGGTAAGAAACGCTTATGGACTAAGGGTCATAAGTGGTGGCACCGCTTGTGGCTAATAAGGGATAGGTGGTGCGAGCAAGGTACCACTCATGGATAAAGGGGAAAGCGCGGTGCTGAGCATTTTTGTGAAATATTGACAAATGGTATGAGTTTCCACTCCAAGTGCTGGGATTAAGGGAAAGTAGGTATGTTAAGAGTCTTATCACATGATGGTGACATGATTTTGGTATAACACAAAACACTAGAGGACTCATCCCTTACATACGATGAAAGTGAATACCTATATTTTTGAGTTTCCAAATTGGAAGATATGATTAAAGGGTCTTTGAAAATAATTGATTTAATTAATTTAGAGGAAAAAATTATGGGACACATGGAGAATATGATGGACATATGGATAATAAGATGGAGAAAAATATGAAAATATTTCTAAGATCATACAAAATTCAAAAGATAATATCTCTACAAGTGATGATGTGTTCCAAGGTACTTGAGAAGATAAAGATAATGTCCATGTTGAGAAACCTTCCTGCATTAATAAGATTCCAAGAGGAATTGATTATAGTAATGGAATTAACTAGGGATTGTTGTGTCCCCTCCTGTCATCTCGCCGAGAGAGAGGACGCGACTCACACTGCTTCTTTGTCTATAAAATCGGGAAATCTAGCCCCATGAACATAATAATAAAATGCATTGAAGTAAAATACATGTACAGATGCATCAAACATGAAATATATAGCAGAAGCAATCATTCATTCAACACATTCATAATGTTCATAATAATTTATAAAACAAATACATTGCAAATATTAAACACAAGAAAATACTTATCTTGAGAAGAAGCTACCCCGCAACTAGCTATGTTGCTACAACGTTCCACCCAACCATAGGCCAGTGTGCTCATCAATCTCTCAGCATCACTTCCACGCCCGAGATGGGCATGATTCCCACAAGGAACTAGGGAACAACATACTTACACATAGCAAGACCATACACACACAGTCAAGCCAACACATAGTTGGGTTTCACAGACTGTCCAGCCAAGCCAATAAGCAATTGGGTTTCACAAGCTACTGAGGAAACAAGCCAATAACATATGGGTTCCTTGTACTTACTCAGCGAGGCCAAATTCACATCAAAACACAGTCAAACCAATTAACAGATGGGTTCTTGGACTTACTCAGCCAAGCCAACCTTCACATCAAAACACAGTCAACCAATTAATAGATGGGTTCCTTGGAATTACTCAGCTAGGCCAACCTTCACATCAAAACACAATCAAACCAACCTACAACTAGGTTCCTTGGACTTACTCAGCCAATCCGACCTTCACATCAAAATATAGTCAAACCAACCTACAGTTGGGTTTCTCAGACTGCTAAGTCCATGGAATGGTAGAATTGTTGGGCTAGTATGCTCAACCATAGAGCTAAGGATACCTACACAATATATGGCTTGGCCTCCTCAAATCCTACACCACCCAACATAAGGAATTATTCCCTTCACTGCTACACAGTTCCCTCAAGCCATACCTTCCCTTCTAGTGTTCTTTCGGGTGTGCAGGAAGGATTTCCAACCCCTCTCGATCTGTTTGTGAGGTTCCTCCCTTCACTAGGCTTATCAAGCCAATTCTGGCCTCTTCCACTCCTAATGGCTTAGACCAAATAAAGGATTTACAAAACAACAAGACACAAGCGCTGTGTATGGACAAAAACTCCCTGGAAACCTAAATCGAAAATGGTAAATGGGGGAAAATGCCCTGGAATAGAAAATCCGATTTTAGGAAATGCTCATAGACATTACAGGAGAAAAAACGACTGCTATAAACCCCAAAATCATGGATCCGTCTTCCTAGCCACTGAGCATAACCAAAAATGGGTTTCCAGCTTGGAGAACAATGAGAAAAATGCAGAAAATCGTGAGGGAAACGTACAACAAACTCCAACTATGCGAGGGAGACAAAAATGGCCTCTTAAAACCCCCAAATCGTGAATCTCTGCTGCACATTCACTCAACAATACAAAAATGGGGTTTCCCAGTGATGGAAATGAAGGTAATTGCAGAAAATGTGGAGAGAGACCAACAAGCTTCAACTACGTGAGGAAATGGAGGACGCGGGTGAATAATGGGATGGGCATGCATTTCTTGGAGGTTTATTTCCCCATAAGTCAAAACCACATTTTTCAAAAATTATGGCTTGCCCCAATTCTAATTTGACTGCCATACTCTTCTCATCCCAAGGCATTAACTACCTCAACCAATTTTTGGAAGAAATAAATGACTGGGCACAAAAGAAAAAATGGGTAGTTGACATCTTTATGGGTTCTCCCATTGACATTTGGCTCAACCCTATTGGCTCATGGGTTTGAATATTTTCCTTCCCTATTCCTTGTGAAATCATGCCCCCATCTCTTTAATGTTGCATTGACATAGCTAGTTGTGGGTATTTTATTAATTGCATATTTACATGGTGTCCAAAATTATATTGTGCCTGGCTAGCACAATAACCATCGACGTCAATTTTAATTTTTGAAACATAAAACACTAAATCGATGGCGGGGCCTTTTCCTTGAGCTCCACACCATGATTAAATAACAATATTTACATCATGTGCAATTTTAATATAATGGGGTCAAAAATGGGGTGTTACGGGGATGGTCCCCAAGGGGTATCCAACTCCCCAAGATTGACACGAGGAAGTTTGATGGGAAGGACCCTATAACCTATATATTCTAGATGGAACAATTCTTTGATATACACCAAGTGCAAAATCTCCAAAAGGTACCAATTGCATCTTTATATTTAGAACTTGATTAATTTGTATGGTACCAATGGATTTGTGAACACAAAAAGAACCCCATTATCTCTTGGTCCATTTTACAAAATAATTGATATCATATCATGATGATGTTAAGAACAATTCCTTCTTTACCCAATTGAAAAATCTAAGGGAAAAGGGTTCAGTAAGTGAGCACATTCAACAGTTTCAAAGTTGAGTCTCGTAGTGGAGGGAATACCAAATGATAAATTGTTGGATTTCTTTATTAGAACCTTGAAGTATAACATTCAACACAAGATGCATCTCTTTGAACCACCATCCTTGGAGAATGCTTTCATGATGGTAAGGAAGGTTGAAAGTAAAACTATGACGATGGATACTAGAAATACCACTTCCAACACATACAAAGAGAATGCTGTTCATTCTTCTAACCCACCTCAGAGGCTAACACCTAAACAACTAGAGGAAAGAAGAGAAAAAAGTCTATGTTTTAATTGTAATACCAAGTATATTAAGGAACATAAGGGAAGAGAAAATAAGTTATTCTACATAGTTTGTGAAGAGGAAGAACCAAAAGAACATGAACCATTGCAACTTGACAAAATAAAAGTAATTACTCCCACCATATATTGTTATGCATTGGCTAGAATTAACATTTCTGAAACTCTCAATATCGAAGGATATATAAAAAAGAAAAAGGTAACAGTGTTGATTTATTTTAATAGTACTGATAATTTCATTCACTATAAATTAGCCAAAGATCTCAATTCCTTTATATATCCAACACCAGAATTTCAAGTAATGATTGCAAATGGAGGAGCTGTCAATTGTTCAGGGAAATTCCATAATATCATTCTTAGTATGGCAGAATATATATTGAATAGTCCAATGATTTCTATCCCAATAGGTGGTGGTGATGTTATCTTAGGAGTTCAATGGTTACAATCATTGGGAACAATGGGTTTTAATTTTAGAAGATTTTCATGACATTTTCATTAGAAGGAAAAGAATTGTAGTTAAATGGTATCACATGGAAATTGAGCAAGGTGATCAACTCTAATAATATGACAAAATTGTTAAAAAAAGGACGACATAGTGTAATTGCACAATTATGCTCACTAGATGTTCAAACATCTAAGGTTCCTATTTCCCAGATATCCAAAGGGTCCTTAACAAGCATTCCAAGGTATTTGAAGATATTCCAAACAATATTCCACATGTTTGATATTTAGACCATGCTATTCACTTAATTCCATGAAGTGTTTCTTCTAACATTAGACCTTACAGATACCTCTATGGCCAAAAGAATGAAATGGATCACATGGTTGAAGAAATGTTAGAAGCTGGCATAATTAGGCCTAACCAAAGTTATTACTATGCACCAATGGTAATGGTACACACGAAGTATGGATCATATTATAGAGATCTTTCTCACCCTTTTAATGAAAGTACAATAGTTGTGTCCATCATCGAAACAATATAGAAGTTACATAGAAACCCAAAGATTATTGTAAACAATATAGATCTAATTTTCACTAGAAAATGTTGGACTAAATTATCTTCTTGTTTGGGTACCTAGTTGACTCACAGTTCATCTTATCATCCTCAATCTGATGGGAAAACGAAGATAGTGAACAAATGTTTGGAAGGTTATCTTCGTTGCTTTGTAGTTGATAAATAAACAAAGTAGGTGAAATGGTTATCTTTGGAAGAATGGTGGTACAATACTTCTTTCCATACATAAAAAAATGTCTCTATTTATGGCACTTTATGGGTAACATCCTCCATCTATCACATCTCCCTTAAAAGGAAAATCTAAAGTTCAAGCTATGGTAGATCACATAGAGCGCCAACAAGAAGTTCTCCAAATATTGAAGGACAACCTGACTATTTCAAAAAATATCATGAAACAACAGGTAGATCAACATCGCAGTGAAATGCTTTTTAAAGAAAGACAAATCATATGGGAACTTGAATAAATCATTGGAATAAGGAAAAAACTACTACAAAATCAAGTTATTATTGAGTACCTCATCAAGTGGAAGAACGTATTAGTTGCATATTCAACATGGGAAGAGGAGTCCTTGATACATAATCATCCCCAACTAACCAAGTGTTGAGGACAACACTTGTATGAAGGGGAGGGGCATGTTAAGCCCTAAATGTTCGACACATTCCCCCCTATAGTGTGGCACATTATATTAGTATTGATGTCGACTTTGGTCTGTTAGTGGTAATTGTCATTAGTATTATTATATTATTTATGTTGGCTTGGGTCCATTAGTTGTAATTGTACCTCTTTGTCTCCTATATATATAGGAAGGAGACCTTTTTCATTTGAATCATGTATCTTGTCTTGTCTTGTGTACTTAGTACAATGTATAAGGAGGTTTCCCCCTAAAAGAGGTTTGCTATTAATCTCTTTTCTTCATTAAGGAATGGATTACTCTTTCTAGTATATGTTTGCTCTCTTTATGCTATTTTTGGGATTTGGTTGCATAACACATGTAGGACAACACAAGTGAAGTGATCCACTCCAAAGGTACACATGTCATGATCCAAGGTGATGTTGTACACAATAAGGTCTCCATGATGATGTAGCTATACAAGTTGTGTCCACACCTGCAATGTACCTAACCCCAGTCACACCACAAATGCTGGGTACATCACCTAAACATTAAGGGGAGAGATTGTGATACCTCCATGACATTATTATTTATATTTTTATATTTTCAAGAATTATTTTTATGTAAAGAGTTGTTAAAAACTCTAAGTGACATTTGCACAACAAACTATTTTTTTATATATAAATAAAAGAAAATGACACTTGGAGAGTTCACCTACATGAGGAGAACATGTGTAAGCAATCTATAGAGATCTTTACCAATCAAATCCAATCTAAAACTCAACAACTAGACAAGATCCTAAGTCATAGGTATTTGTGGATTGATTGGAGATTTGATTGGGATGGCATAAGACCTGGGCAAAGCTATATAAGAATGCACCAAGATAGCATGGGACGCCATGGTGTGCATGGAGGAACGCATTGAATGTTCTCTCTCTTTTCATAAGTCCATCTACCTATTACAGACTTTGGAAGAGAGTGCCGCGAGGAAGTGATTGTTTGCATTCTAACGTATGTTGGTGATCTAGCTCGGGGGTGGAGTGGAGCAAACAACTAAGTTGCTTTCTCCTATGGTTGGGAAGAGCTGATTCTCCAAATAATCTTTCCAACTTCGTTTTCAAGTAAGTAATTTCAACTTTCTTTATGGTCGATTGAATAACAATGAAATAAATCACAAGTAATCATGTTTTTATGTGAAAGGAAACATTTTATGAATCATATTACATTGTTATACGTTACATTAATTTTGGATTAAGTAAGCTATGCATGTAAATTTTGGCAATCAAGATTTTTAGGAATGAGTCCGTCAACATGCATGTAGTTTATTAGCAAGGCGATCTTTCCTCTACGAGATCGATCTACGCTTATCAGTAGATTTTTTATGTAGATGACCGTTGTGTTTTCTTTGTCGTAAGCAAACATAGTTGTAAATAATTTCTATATAGCCAACCGAGGTCCTTTCCCTCCTCCTATTTCTTTCTCGGAAGGATTTTTATTTTCTAATATAACAGAAAGTTTCGATTAGAAAACTATTTGTAGTTTTAATTATTATTATATTATTCCTGTGACCAAATTTTCCTTTGTGCATAATTATGTAACGTATGAAAAATGTAATTTATGAAGGAATCAATTATGTAGATGGGAATATGTACCGATATTAATTCAATGAAATGATAGAAATGGAAATAAACATATGTACATTTATTTGAAGAAATGAGTAAAATAATTAGACACATAAATTTACATTTGACTTAGTGACTACTATATGGAAGTTTATGTTGAGTAATTACAATGTCGTGCATGTAGAGTGAGTGGATACATATATAGTTGATATAATTTTTATAATGTAGAAGTTTAATTGAATTAAACATAATTATTAGAATTCCATGCATAATAGTATGATGAGGTTGAAGGATGAGTTGAAAATTATGGTTAATAGCTTGTTTTAGTGTAATACCAAATATTTTATGGAGTCTTAAACTATTTAATAGATTTTATTTATCTATTGATTTGTGGAAAAAATAATAGTAATATAGATTATTTGAACCAATCACATAATTTTAGAATAAATAATATAAGTCTTTTATGTTGTTTGTGCATATTTGGGTATGTCACAGATGTTAGAAACTAAATAATGCACAACACGACAAGGTGATCTAAGGATAATACAACATGCCAAACAACTAATAAATTAAATCCATCATCCCTTTTAAATGATATGCACAAATATAATGCAGATCGTTCTCCAAGCAAAACTATGCAAGTCAATACAACCAAGGAAATTAACCAGATTTGAGTAATCCATGCACAGGTAGTTAAACAATAAGATACATAGCTACAGAATGTTAACATCAACCACTTAAACCTCTTAAAATCAAATCTACAGTAATTACAAAAAGTGGATTTACAACACCAAGTAAATCATATTTGCAACACTTAATAAGTCCATTTTATGACACTCAATAAATTGGAATTGCGGCACTAATTTCCAACCATTTAATCATAAGCAATATCAGATATGAAAATATATCATTTATAGTAATACAAACAACATAGATATCATATCTATTTATTGTCTCCTATAACCATATAACATAGATACATATCAGATTCCATAAACACATTTATAATAGAACATTTACAGTAAATAAATGAATAATGAATAAGTTATCTTAATATTGGGAAACTGAATTCAATAATACAACATTCAACCCAACCTTAGACCAACCATGTTTAGCATATTTCAACATGTCTGTAACCCCCGAGATGAGGCCATGGATCCACAGGATAAGGGTCTCTCAAATAATAGGGTGCACTCAACCTCAATATGGCAAAGACTGCCACACAAACACAATTGTATCTCAGTCAATCAAACATAAGGAATTACCAAGCCCAAAATGTATCCTAAATAAGAAAAAGGTGGAGAGAGATAGGCAAAAATGAGAGAGAAAAAAGAGAATATTACAGTATTTTGCGATAACTTTTTCCAAAGTCAGATTTAGGTGCTCTTGGTATCGTTGGAAAGCTCTCACCAAGGGCTACAACTTTTGTGTTTCGATCTCCGCGATATTCCTCACGGTTTGGCCGAGGCGTGCATTTGTGTAAATCTGGGCATAAGGAATATCGAAAAACATATTTTCAAAGATGCTTTTTATTTTTAAAGCATCTTCTCAAAGATGCTTTTCATAAAGCAGCTTTGAAAATATGCTTTTCGAGATTCCTTATGCCCAGATTTACAAAAGTGCACACCTCGGCCAAATCGTGAGGAATCTCGCAAAGCTCAAAACACAAAAGTTGTAGCCCTCGACGAGAGATTTCCAACAATACCAAGAGCGTCCCAATATGACTTCGGGATCGAAAGTTATCGCAAAAATAAAATAATATTCTTTTTTTGTCTCTCATTTTTGCTTATCTCTCTCTCTAACTTTTTCTTATTTAGGATACATGGTAGAAGAGGGTAGAATGTTATGAAATTTTTTTTCCGTGAACTATATAATATTCTCCTTACTAGAAACATTTCTCCAGATGCAATGGAATGGGTCTCATGACCCAAAAATGCTTATAAATATGTGAAATAGAACATATGGTTGCGCCCTTTACAAAAAACCTAGGCCACAACCTGAGAAATATCTACACCTTCCATCACCATTTAATTTCTTTGTATATTCACTACTTGGTGCAATGGTATTCCCTTCACTACAATCCCTCGGGATATCACCATCCACCATCGGGATTCACATGCAATACTGAAGCAAAGACAAGTAATGGTCCTTGAGGTACTTTGGTGTTTGATTTATTCAGACTGCAATCTAGCATAGACCTCTCTATATGCCTCATTACAAGGGATTCAATCCTTATTCAATCAATTTGAATCCATCCATAGGAATTCGAAATCTCCAAGAGAGCAAGCATAACAAGCCAAGAGGAAGAAGGGAAATCCAAATCAAATCCCTTTATAACAATTTGAATCCATCAGTTAAGGACTAACCCAAGTTAACTAGAGAGTAACCACACTAGTTAATGGAAGTTACTAGAAGACCAATTTGAATTCCCACCAGGGATAACTTGAATTCCAAAGAGAAAACACTCAATTCCACCCAAACCAACTCGAATTAGTGTGTGTACCACTCAATCACGAAGAAGGAACTCAAATAGGTCAAGAGAAACTTACACAAGCAAGGATATTCCTTCCCGAAATAGAAAATGGTGTCAAAATGAAGGAGGAGTTACACTTTTAAAATGTACTAGATAAAAATAGCCAGTGAGGGCACACTTGTGCAAGTGGGGGTTACAAAACCAAGTGTAACCTACAAAAACGAGTTACGAAACAACCAAAGAGTCACATTCAACAAGTGGGATCCACCCAAGCACGAAGGAGGGAGAATTTACTAAGGAAGGCCCACTAAATCATGAATTAGGCTCAATAATACCAACATAGGTTAAAATAATAAAAAATAGGAAACAAAGAGTGTTGTGAGGCAGAACCACAACTCCTAGTTGCCAACTCCCATCACATATGGAATCCATGACCCCCCATTCTCGTTAGTTGTCTGTGTTGAGCCATTTATTGATTAAATAATAATAATAGTAATGTCCAAAGTCCATAGTCCAGGAACCTAGTGCCCCAATAACCACCATAACAACATAGCACATATGTCCAAGAGTTTAACACACTATGAGTATTACACCACCCCTCCATCACAAGAATGCATACACTACATCACTCCTCATAATCTGTGCTCCACTAAGTCTACTACCCTTTCATGAGAATTGTTGTAGCCCAAGAATCTCCAAGAAAACCCCATGGATCCATCTAGGAATCCATGCTACCCCATGTTGTTTAGGACTTGATGCCATCCTTCAAGACGCACAATGGTCCTCCTCCCATGTAGGGTATTATCAAATCATGTGAACCTATCTATGTGCCCAAAACAAAGGACCTCAACCAAGACGTCAAGAGAATTCAATGCCTTAGGGAATACTATCAAGAAAGCACCCAATTAAGGTCAAACAATCACTAAGAAAGCTAACTCCAATATGCAAATTCATCATGAACCATATCTCATGTGCTAATCCATCTTGGACCATCTAGGGGTTGAACATATACCATGTACCCCAAATCTTATAAAGCACCCAAAAACATGGTGTAAACACTTTCAAAGTAACCCTAAAAGATAACAATATACCTACTTCCTTAAAGTTATGTGAAGGGGTCTTATTTTTCTTCTCCATTGTAAAACCCTATAAACACTTGGTTACCCATTCAAAATCACTAACTCTTTGGTTTGTATGCTTCTCCATCATTGAAAAACCTCAGAAACTCCTAGTTCCCCAATCAAAATCACCCATTCAAAAATAAATCTAAATAACACACAAAACAAAGGATTTCATTGAAAAAAAGAATACTTAGAACTGATTTCAAAAAGAGGAAAATCAATTTCGAAGAGAGAACTGACTTACAAAGGCAAGCCTTAGCATCAATACAACAATCATTATAAGAGATACGCCTCCAATAGAGAGGATATCATTATCTCCTTATTACATTAAACAATACAATAACACATTCAAGAATTCGTCCGAACAAAGAAGATGACATGCCCACACACTTTGCAACTCAAGACATTAATACTAAATAATAACAATTAAAATAAAATAAAAATAATATGAACCACTCTTCAGACACGTGGCCCATTTTCCCAACATAGACAATAAATAATCTTGAATAATTGAATAAAACATGTCATAATAGAATAAGAGGAATGGGAAGCCAAATTTGGACAAGTGGCTCGTTCCCCTCCCAAAATAGGCAAGGAGAAGAACGCATGACAAATAAATACAAAAATGCCACATATATTGAAAACAAGAGCTACATGTGGCTTAGTCCCCTCCTTTTAATTTATTAATATATGAATATGTTAATTTATTCATATATTAATATTATTAATATATGAACCATTTAGCCTTGAGGGGTAGCTCAGTTGGTTGTATTTTTTGAGTCCAAGACCATAGTTGTCGAGGTCGGAGGTTCAATTCTCACGAATAAAATTCTCTAGGTCCTTTGAGGTTAGTATCCCACTACTGCTGAGGATGTGAACCAAACACACACACACACACATATGAACCATTTTTAAAATTATAAATAATTTTTAAAATATCAAATTTAACAATACAATAAATATGTCCACAGTAAGAATTCTAAGGAGGCCCACCCAAAGAGGACTCACCCCGTTGACTCTGATTACGGAGCAGTGGGACATTAATTGAGACCCTTATATATCTATGCATAACCACTTGAGGATTTGACCCCGAGACCTTTTGCTTATAAGTCACAACTCTCGACCACTTGAGCTAACCCACCAGGATTCAAATTCAACAATACAAACAATACTTTACCATAATAAAAAATTCAAATTTAAATTTCAAACTCAAGTTATAAATAAAAACCAATTAAATTATAATTACAAATACTAATAAAACAATTTATCTTCTTCTATAAATAATACTACATAATCCAAAACTCATACTATTTAAAAAAAATATTACACTATAGTTATGTTTATTATATTTTTAAATGTTTAAAAGTTTATTTGAAAAGTGGAAAAAGAGATAATTTTTCATACTTTAAATATTAAATTCATACTATTTAAAAAAAATGGAAGAATGAGATAATTTTTCACACTTTAAAAAGAGCATAAAATATAAAAATCACATATTTTTCTTTTTAAATTAGTTTAAAGATTGCATAAGAGAAGATTAAGAATATTAAAGGTAATATATCAATACACGCATATTTTTTTCCATAGAAAAAAATTCACAAGCATATTTTTTGAACATTATGGTTTTATATTATAAAACCCTATTGTTCAAAGACCACTGGTCAATACATTAGTGAGTATGTGAATACTCAACTAATATGAACAAAACACGTAGTAGAAATATAAATGTTGACAACCCAAAAGACTACCCATTTATCGACATAATTTTCAGAAGAAACCTCTGTTGTTTACCTAGAAATAAAAAAAAATTGCATTATAAAATAACATAGGGATTAACAACAAGAGAAATGAGTCATAAATGACTCAAACCCATAGATGTGGATATAACAATTTTTTTTCCCATTTCTCCATAGACTTAGCTAGAAGGAGAATACCAAATTTGGAGAGCTGATCCATCACATCGTTGCGTTGTCTGGATATGTAAAGATAGATGATCCTTTGGAAGTGGACACTAATTCTAGAGATATCCTCGAATAATGGTAGCAAGTAAATGTTCCTAGGAGGTTTCCTAAGCTTCATACATTCAAAACTAAGTTTGGAATCACGAAAAATCAGTATGCTTAGAATCCCAAAGGAGAGAGAAAAAGTCAATAAAAGTTTAATTGAGGCAAATTCATCATAGGTATTGGTGTCAATACAAGCATATGGATTTAAGTTCTATAAATTTTTGAATATATATAGTGAAAGTTAGTACAATATTGAAGTGACATCATTACAACACTCTACCTATTATTAAAAAGTGTGTTCAATGATGAACTTTCTAAAGTTTTCATAATGTATGAAATTTTATTTTATGTTTTTATTTTTAACTAGTGTGGTCAATGATAAAAATAGTCTTTTCAAGGTCTATAAGCTAATCAGAGTTCAACACATGAAAATAAATTGAATAAATAAAAGTAGAACAATATTATTTTTCTCAAACTCTAGATATACTTTTGGTTTCTTTGCCAAACTAATAGGGTGAGGTGAAACATATAACATCGACTAATTTTAAAATAAAAAAGAAAATAAAAAGGAAAATGAAACAACCATTGAGACAAGTGGCCCATTTCTCAAAAATAAAAAAGGAGTTATTTATCAATGTAACCACAAGTGGAATAAACCATCAATACATACATATTATCATTTTAATAGCATTAAGTTAATACATATTATTTTCATCCATACATATCATTAAATTAATAATGACAATTATTTGCTTATCAATTAATAATCACATTATTACTTATCACTAAGATAAGAAATAATAACTTATCTCTATTGTAGAAGCCACAAGTTATTAATCCACTTTCTACTATAGGTCGCATGCGCATTAAGCAGACTGCATATCTCTTTCACAATACATACATTATTATTTCAAACACATAAGACAAAGTTACAATTTTGTAGAAGGACCAATAGTTGTAGAGTTGAAACATGTCTTTGATACCACTCTGTAATACACCCAACCCCAAATTACACCACAAAGGTCAGATACACCACCCAAACATCAAGGGGGGAAGGATGAATCTAGATAATGCACAGTGGAACATGGTGACTAAGGATCGAACAATATACCAACAATCAATTAGATAAAACAATTATCCTTTTTAAAAGAATTGCAACACTTTCAATGCAATCTATCTTTTACCAATTTGCATGCGATGCAGGGATAAATGCAAGAATGCTTGCAACCAGATATGAACAAGCATTCCAAACGAATATAAATTTAGCATATTATATCAATACAACCATATATCATAAATATGCATAATATCTAACAACTACCACAATAGTATAAAAATCAGATCTACAACATCAACTGTAATCACATTAAATAATCGTATCTGTAACATTAAACCACAACCATTTAAACATAAGTCAATATCAGATATGAAGGCTATCATCTACATCCATATAAAGCACATAAAAATTTAATCTATAGGCTTTCGCATACATCCATATAAACAGATAATAAAATCATATCCATGAGCACACATCTATAAAATTTCATAAACAAACATATAATAAAACACTCATCTAATTAAGGAGAAAATAGATTCAATAGGGAAACATTTCACCCAAAAATAGACACATCCAATTCAATTCATACTTGAGCAAGTCACGCTCGAGCTGATGCCATGGATACAAAAGCATAGGTACTCTTCAACCAATAAACAAAGTGTGTTCTTTTTCAACACTGTCAACACTGTGAACATTGCCACATAGAAATGACTATATCTCAATCACATGTAATTTTTTTTCAGTGAAACAAAAGTTATTCCTTACTGGAAACAGCACTTTGGTCGCAATGGAATAGGTCCCATAACCCATAAATTCTCAGAAGTAGGAAAACCATAACATATAGTTGTTCCCTTCTCACCACTATGAGAAAAAACCCCACCATAATAAAACAACTATAATTTAGCCATTTGGAAATGTTTTTCAATGAAAGAACAAGTATACCTTACTGGAAACATCTCTCTAGATGAAATGGAATAGGTATCATAACCTAAAAATTCTGAAATTGTTTCAAGCCAGACCATATGGTTGTGACCTCCTCAACTCAGCCGGAGAAAGCACAATACATTTCCATCATAAGAAACTCAAGCCACACAACCTGAGAAAGCACAATATATTTCCATCACTTGAAAATTAGGCCACACAACCTGATAAAGAATAATACATTTTCATCACAATAAACTCAAGACACACAACCTAATAAAGCACAATACTTCAATAGAATCTATCCATGAAACACCCTGGCAGAGATCATGCATCAAAGTATACCTAGGAAACACTCTGGCATAGAGAAGTCTTCATAACTCATTACAAGGCCTTCAATCTTTGAAATATATCTAGGAAACACTGTAGAATATATCAATACCCAAACTCTATTTGTTAACACTAGATTTGTATCCTAGTTCTACCCTAGGTCATTTCTTAAAATATCACTTTTCAACCTAAGTTCATTAGATTAGCATTATATTCCTTAGGTTATAATTACCATTTACTTTTTATTTTGTTATGATAAATAGGACAAATGTGGCTCATTCTAATAAATTCTTCCAAGGTTTATTATAAAATCATGAAAAAGTATTTACCTTTGATAAATGACTTATAAATTTCAAAGTTATATGTTGCAAATAACTTCAATACATTTCGATAACACAATTCCTAATTGGATTACAGGCTGGAGCTCCCAGATTTCCTACAGTTGGAGATCAGTTCATGACATTTGTCATGAGATGGGAGTGTGTCCAGTGGAGGATCCTGCAGTTCATAATGACTGACAAGAGTTAGCAAAATGTCATGAGATGGGAGTGTGTCCAGTGGAGGATCCTGCAGTTCATAATGACTGACAAGAGTTAGCAATACAAGTTGTTTTCTAAATCATAATATGCACTGGATTTAGAGACTATACTCCTAATTCATTTATGAGATTGTGCATATCAGTTTTTGTTTGTATAACATGGCTTAAACAAGTGGGATACACATCAACCTAAAAGAAATAACCTAGGAGGATTAGAAATCATCTGCAATGAAGAGGATCAGTGAAAAAATTTGCAGGAATCAAATGTTAAGTGGGCTGAAGAATTCCCAAGATGTGCAGAGAGGATACAAAACGTGGGATGGTTTTCATTCTGTGAAAGGATAAGTGGGCATAAATTGGAGGTAAAAAATTCCTTTGTGAAAAATTATAAGGATGTGTCTATCAGTTTGCAAACTCTAAAATTCAAATTAAAAGAAGCCACAATTGCAGAAGCAACGGGCATAACCCTCGACGACGACATATGGTTTAAAAAACACTTATTTGAGGTTGATCTAGGCATGTTCTTGTTGCCTGGTTTTGAAAATATCAATTGGGGTAAACAATGCATTTAAAACATGTAAATCCAAAATGGAGGGATGTACTTAATATTATCCAGCGCTACATAACCTGTGAGGGACGATTTGCAATGGTATTCAAGTATTATTTGAGGTTTTTATTGCATCTAAATGGTGAATCTAGGTTAAATATACCTTAGTACCTGTCAAAAAGCTTAGAAAAAATGGGCACGAGGGTAAGGAATAACCTCAACATACCAGTCACTATGTGTTTCATCATGGTTTAATAAAACTATTAATAACCATTGAATTAAAAAAGTGAGACATGTCTCGTCAACATTTTTTGTTTTGGTATGGTTTCAAACCAGAGGTATATGAGGCTCAAAAGCATGATGAGAGTAAATAAACAAAGAAGAGATGCAAGGGTTCGAGAGGGAAAAAGAGAAAAGGTGAATATGTAAGCATTCAACCAGAAAAAGAAGTTAATACTGATAATGAGCTTGTAGCAGAAGTTTCGAAAATAAAGACACAAAGGGAATTAGTTTGTGAGCTTCAACATGAAGAAATGTCTTCTCCCAATACTCCCAGGGAGATTGAAGAAAATAGCATAACCTCAAAAATTTCCTATAGTACAAATAATGATGATACTACGACTCCCAAGGATCGGGGAAGAAATTAGAGACACAAAACCAGACCAAAGAATAAATTAAGGATGAACATGAAGGCTATCCTTAATTCGAATTTCTAAAAAGATGTTGTAAATTTCATAGAATATTCTTCTAGCGATGAAGACATTCAAGTTGCAGATGAAGAGTTATCCAGTGGATCAAACCCTTGAGGATATTCTAGAAGAATTGAGAGATTCACTGGATCTGCATGAGGAAGTTGGTAAAGATAAAGGTAAACACAAAGTTTTTGAATTTGAAATAGGTACTTGTTCCAAACACTCAATTATTGAAGAATTGAATGAACATGAAGATAGTTCATATCAAAAGGTTATGGAATCACAGTCAGAAATTGAAGTCCTAAACAAATAATTAACCTATTTTAAAGATCAAAATGGATATTTAAATGATGCAAATGAAACATTAATGATAGAAAACATGAGGTTGCGGGAATATCTAGAAGAAATTAATGAAGGTTATCAAGAACTAATAATAGCCTCGAAGGAAGTGCCAAGGAGGAAAAGAGTCACTCAACAACATAATGAAGAACTTATAGGTCAAATAAGGAACTTCAAACCAAGATCCAAACAATGGATGTAGAGTACTTGTTTTCTATTTGATAAATGTTTTCTATCCTTGAATTATTTTGAATGGGGTTAATCTTTATTATGTGCTCTACATATGAAACTCTCTTTTTATATACTACATTCCCATAGTATTTTATATCCATCATAGTTTAGTCATTTACAATGTTTGATTACCTTATCCCCGATCTCCATTCTACCTATAAAAAATATTCATAAGCCAAAACTTAGTCATTTGACAAAAACCTTTAAGATTATCTAGCCTTTGAGCCTTATTATTCTAGGTGCAGACTCTAGTAATAACATCTTATGGCGCCGTTGTCGAGGAACAAAGAAACGAAATTAGATCTTCCCTAGGTGTTTTTAAATCTGATTTTTGAAGGTGAACAAAATCAAAAATCTTGTAGACTACATTCACCAGCAGTTCAACAATTATCATAGTGGCTTCCAAGAGAATAGGAATTAGGGGAAATCCTTCATCTCCTTTGCATCCAGTTGTTTCAAATCCATAGAAATTGTTGAGGGAAGCTAGAAAAAAGATTAATTCTACATCAGAAGGTATTCTTCAAGATACATTGGTTTTTGAGTCATCAAGTGAGATTATCCATCCTCCTTCTTTTTCAAATTTACCAACAATTGAAGTATAATAAAGGAAGGAAGAGTTATCTATCCCTATCCTTGAATTTCAAAATCCTAGTCAGGTTGATAGCTTCATAGTTTATTTAAATCCTTTGCTAGTTGATAATATTAAAGAAGATATTTTAAGTTCTGAACAGTTTGATTACTTAAAGTATTTGTCAACACCTTACACACCCCCGACTAGTAAAATTCCTATTAGCAAAATAGGAATCAAAATACCATCTATTGCACAGGTACAACCACTTACCACACAAGTCCAATCACCCTTTTCTCAAGCCACTCCAAAGATGGTAGCTCAACCTCCTAACATCATGGATGCTATAGTAGCTGTTAGATATGCCCCATTAGTCTTACCCCAACCTTTAAATTCCCTTCCTGGTGGAGATTATCAAAAGTATCTCCCAAGATTCAATGGTCAAGGAGAGGTGACAACATAAGAACATTGGAATGCCTATTTTAGCTATGTTGATAACCAAAATATAGAACATTAGGATGTGTGGATGCGAGTCTTTGTTCAAAGTTTAGATGGAGAGGTAAGGAAATGGTTTAGAGAACTACTTCCAAATTTTGTTGATGGGATAAATTCTTTAGAATAAGTCTTTATGAGAAAATGGGGAGATACTAAGGATTATCTTTATTATAGTTTAGAGCCTTAAAGAAAAAACAAGGGGAACCAGTTACTGAGTTTACTAAACATTTTAACAAAATGTATAGTAAAATCCCTGCAGAAATCAAGCCTATTGAAACATCTGCAAAGGTAACTTATGCAAATTCTTTTGATATTGAGTTCTCTCTATTACTAAGGTAAAGAATAGCCACTACTTTAGTAAACTTGTAAGAAGCAACTTTGGAAGTAGAATCAAAACTGATGGCAACAAATAAGTTGAGAAATAAGCCTAGATGATCATGGAGAAGATAATAAAAAGAAAAAAGAAATGTCACCATCTACTTCAGGGGCAAAAGTAGAATATAGTAAAATGGATGATATGACTAAACTTATTAAAAACTTGTCTGCAAAAATCAGTAGTATGGAAATGGAAAATAGAAATCAAAATAACTCTTTTTCGGATAATGATAATAAAAATCCTAATCCGTTTAGAAGTCCATTTAATCCTAGTTTTTTTCCTAGAGTCAGGAGGGACAACGAATACCAGAAAATACAACCTCCTCCTCAAAATAATTTGATATGGGATGATGAATATTATGAAATCGATGAAATGGAAGTTGAAGAGCCTGATATTGCTCAAGTAGTTGATGTCTCTTCTTCTCATTTTCTAACTAAATCTGAATACCACTATGCAAAAATGGTTGATTATCATGAAAGATATACTTTTGAACAAGGGTCATATATGCCAGAAATTTGTCAAGAGATGCAACATAATTCATATGGTATCATATCTAGAATGAAGCAGGTATTACAGGGCAAGAAGAACGTGAAGAATATTCCTACAAAACAAGGATTGTCCCTTGAGAAGAAGAACGAACAACAAGGAAGTAGAGATAGAGTGACAAAACATAAGTAGGAAGAATTTCTACTAGTTTTAATCTGAACATGAAATTAGAAAAATTAAAATTCCTATCCCAGTGAATGAGTTGATTAAGAATCGGTCATACAGAGAGCCCACTCTCAAAATACTAACTTCTCCAATAAACTCTATCCATTCAGATGTGATTAATTTGCAAGATGAGAATTCAACAATTAATTTTGGTCCCAAAAATATTGATCAACCAGATGATAAATATGATTATCCTCCACCATTTTATATCAATCTTACAGGACATGATCAAATGTTGCACAACTGTCTTCTAGACTCTGGTGCTTCACACAATCTCATGCTCAAGGAAATCATGGAAGCCTTAGGGCTTACTATTACTAAACCCTATCATGATATTTATGCTTTTGACTCCAGAGCAGTAAAATGTCTTGGGGTCATTAAGGAAATTGTCGTCATTATTACACAATTTCCAATGAAAATCGTACTCATGGATGTGGTCATAGTTGATATTTCTCCTAAATTTGGTATGTTGTTTTCAAGATCACGGGAAAAGAGGGTAGGGGGAACCCTTCAGATGGATATTTCTTATGCTATGATACCAGGAGTTGTAGGTGAGTATAGAAGAATTTATAGAGAAGTACAACTTGCATACTTGGTAAGTGATAATAAAAATCCTACAAATCATCCAATTTTTTCAGTTCAAGAAGATTTTGGTTCTTGCATGTTACATCTAAATGATGATACCACATGTATTTTACAAGTTGAGAAAGAGCATACAGTTCAGCCTAAAATGAGAGATCACGACTGTTTATGGAAGGTGTACTTCAATGTGTCATCATGCAAATAAGGAGCAAGAGCATGTATTGTACTTAATTCTCCTTGAGGTGAGATTATTTCCTTAATGTATAAGATGGAATTCCAAACAAAAAATAATAATTTTGAATATGAAGCATTGATTATGGGGTTAAGGGCTGCAAAAGACTTAAATATTCAGCTTACTATGTTTGGTGACTCCAAATTAATAGTACAACTAGTGAAGGATGTGTATCAAGTCAAACATTTGTTGAAAGTATACCAGAATGAGGCATGTGATTTGGTTGATAAACTTTTCTTAGCTTTCAACATAACTTATATCCCAAGAGATCATAATCAAACTGCATATTCATTGGATTTAGCAACAACTTATTTTAAAGTCCCCAAATTAAAACACCTTAAGTATCCAATTGAAATAAGATATGGAACTTCAATTCCAGATAATATTAAACATTGGAATATTTTTCATGATGATCAGGAGATTAAAGAATTTTTAGAATTAATAAATGAATTCTCCAATTCATTGATTGATCAAGATCAAGATATTGATTGGGATTAAAGTGATTCATGTACAAGTAATTCAATTGAAAATCATAAGATATATTGTATTATTTCAATATTATACGTTATTGAATCCTACAATACAATCTATTGAAGAAAACATATTAAGTTGTAATATTGGTTTTGAAGTTGAGCCTTAAATGATTAAAATATCTAAGACACTTTCAGAAAAGGAAAGGAACAGGTACATTAAACTACTGAAAGAATGTGTTGATATTTTTTCTTGGTCATATGAAGATCTTAGAACATACAACACCAGTATAATCCAACATAAGATTCCCTTAAATCAAAATACTAATCCTTTCAGACCGAAGCTTGTGATACTTAATCCAGCATTACTTCTAGTTATTGAAAAAGAGGTCAAAAAGATGTTAGATGCAAACATCATAATACCTCTTATATTCTCTTCTTGGGTAGCAAATCCGGTGCCAGTACATAAAAAGAATGGGGAAATAAGGATTTGTGTGTATTTCATTATTTGAACAGATGCTCCCTTAAAGACAATTATCCTTTGATCAAAAGTGATCAGATATTAGAAAGAGTGGTGGGTTCCCATAGGATATCAATGATCGATAGATTCTATGGTTTTAATCAAATTGCAGCATAACCAGAGGATAGGGAAAAAACAACCTTTACAACTCCTCGGGGTACATTTATGTACGAAAAATTTTGTTTGGGCTCATGAATGCAGGAGATGCATTCCATAGAGCAATGGATATAGATTTTGTTGGTGATAAAGAAACTTTTTGTAGTCATATATCTAGATGAGATTATAGTATTCTCTACATCTGATCATGAACATCTAAAGAATTTAAAACAAACTTTTCTTAAATGCAGGAAGTTTGGATTATCTTTAAATATAAAAAAGTCTCATTTTGATATGGCAGAAGGTAATCTCTTAGGTCATATAGTCTCTGCTGAAGGGATTAAAATAGATCCAGAACGGGTTAAAGCCATTATGAATATCAACCTCCCTAGAAATTAAAAAAGGGATTCTATCCTTCCTTGGAAAAACAAACTTCTTAAGGTGGTTTATCCTTAATTTTGTAGAAATTATTAAAGATATCACTCAGATGCTTAAAAAGGACAAAGAGTTAAGTGGCCATCTAAGGTTAGGTCATCATTTGAAAAAATAAAGCAAGTACTTATAGAAGCACCAGTTTTAATAAATCCTGATTTTGCTAAACAGTTTTTAGTTTTCTGATTTGCATTTGAAGATACTATAGTTGTTGTTCTACTGCAAAATAATTCAGATGGTCTAGAACAACCATTTTCATTCTTTATAAAAACATTGAGAGATTCATAGCTCAAATATAGCACAACGGAAAAGCAAGCCTACGCATTGGTCAAAGTTCTAAAATTATTCAAGATTTATGTTTTGCATTCCAAAATTATAGCATATGTTCCTAACATAGAAGTTAAAGAAATTCCGGTGCAACTTGACAATGAAGGAAAAAGAGGACATTGGATAGCTAAAATTATGGAATATGATGTTGATATTAAACCTACCAAATTGATAAAAGGAAAAGGTCTAGCAAAACTTCTAGCCGAATTAAATTGTCAGGTTTTAGATCTTCATTTGATAGTTGAACACTCAATGCAGGTTTCATCAACATAACATGATAATGAACATATTTATAAAAAATATCTTGATTCTCCATGATATGGAAAAATTGTTTATTTTCCGCTGTATTTACAATGCCCTCCTGATTTGAATAAGAATGAATATAGATCATTAAAACTTAAGGCTTTGAAATATGTTTTAATAGATCAAATATTATATTGGAAAGATCCTGGAGTCATATTTCTTAAATGTTTGGGCATATCATAGGCTGATGTTGTTACTGTAGAATTACATGGAGGTGCATGCAAAGGCCATAAGTATTGGAAAGAAACAACAATTGAAATTTTAAGATCTTGTTACTATTGGCTCACTCTTTTTATATATGTGTATCTTCAGGTTAAATCTTGTATTGAATGCCATAAATTTGGAGGTAAACACAAGTTGTAGTCTTTACCCTTAAAATCAATTGCAGTGAATGCTCCATTTCAACAATGGGGTTTAGAATTTATAGGTGAATTAGGTCCTTCTTCTAGTGGCAACCATGGGTGGATTTTAACTGCCACTAATTTTTTTACCAAGTGGGTGGAAGCAATTCCCACAAGAAAAACACCAGATAAGTTATCATTAATTTCCTTTAATAAAATATCTTGAGTAGATTTGGATGTCCAAGGAAATTGGTAAAAAACAATACTCCATCCTTTAAATCCAAAAATATGATAAATTTTTGTGAAGAAAATAACATCATATTAAAGCATTCCACACCTTATTACCCTCAGGATAATGGGTTAGCAAAATCTACTAATAACAGTATTGTGAACAACATACAAAATATGTCATTTCAAAATAAGAGGACTTGAGATGCTAAATTAAAATATGATCTTCGGGTAGACAAGGTAACTATTAAAAGGTCCATTGGAACATCACCTTTTCAGCTTGTCTATGGCATTGATGCAATATTTCCTGTCCATTTAAGCTTTCTAGTAATCAAGTTTTTGCAGGATGTAGAGGAAGAACTAGATGAAATGAAGAGGATAATGTTACAGATAGTTAAGCTATAGCAGGAAAGATAAGCAATAATGGAAAAAGTTGAATCTTACAAAAAGAAAGTAAAGGAAAGTTTTGATAAAAAAGTTAAAAATATACTTTCTTAATTGGTGATTCAGTTCTTAGGTGGGATGCACGAAATGATGAAAAAGGTAAGCATGAGAAATTTGATAATTTATGGCTGGGACCTTTCACAATAATAAACATTTTGGGAAATAATACTTTTGTATTACAAAATTTGGATGGTGATGAAGTTGTAGTCCCATTCAATGGGCCATTTTTGAAACATTTTCACACATGATGAGATGATGAGGAATCTAAATGCATTGTATATATCATCACAATTTTTGTATATAAGACTCCATCCCAATAAAAGCAGTGTAGTTTCAGTTGAAAGGGTATGATTTTAGCATATTTTGAAGGAACACGATCAATATGTTCTTAAAGCCTCATAAGGAGAGATTTATCCCCAGACGGAGCCAGATGTTAACACTAGATTTGTATCCTAGTTTTACACTAGGAATTTTCTTAAAAGATCACTTTTCAACCTAAGTTCATTCAATTAGCATTATATTACTTAGGTTATAATTACCATTTACTTTGTATTTTGTTATGATAAATAGGACAAATATGGCTCGTTTACAATGATTCTTCCAAGGTTTATTATAAAACCATGAAAACGTATTTACCTTTGATAAATGACTTATAAATTTCAAAGTTATATGTTGCAAATAACTTTAATACATTCAAGCAACACAATTCATAATTGGGTTATAGACTGACGTTGCCAGATTTCCTACAGTTGGAGATTAGTTCGTGACATTTGTCATGAGATGGGCATGTGTCCATTGGAGGATCCTCCATTTCATAATGACTGACATGAGTTAGCAGTACAAGCTGTTTTCGAGATCATAATATCCATTGAATTTAGAGGTTGTACTCCTAATTCATTTATAAGATAGTACATATTAGTTTTTGTTTGTATAACATGGCTTAAACAGGATGGATACACATCAGCCTAAAAGAAATAACCAAGCAGGATCATAAATCATCTGTAATGAAGAGGACCAGTGGAAAATTTTTCAGGTTAGAACCAACAAATGTTAAGTGTGCTGAAGAATTCCCAAGATGCGCAGAGATGATACAAAACACAGGTTGGTTTTCATTTTGTGAAAGGATAAGTGGGAATAACTTGGAGGTAACAAATGCCTTTGTGAAAAAATATAAGGATGCATCTGTCATTTTGAAAACTCTAAAATTCAAAGTAAACGAAGCCACAATTGCAGAAGCAATAGGCATAACCCTCAACGACGAAAGATGGTTTAAAAACACTTATTGAGGTTGATATGGGCATGTTCTTGTTGCCTGGTTTTGAAAAGCTCGATTGGGGTAAAGGAATACATTTAAATCATATAAATCTAGAATGTTGGGATGTAATTAATATTATCCAACACTACATTACCTGTGAGGGCCGATTTACAATGGTATTCAAGTATCATTTGAGATTTTTATTGCATCTAAATGGAGAATCCTACAATACAATCTATTGAAGAAAACATATTAAGTTGTAATATTGGTTTTGAAGTTGAGCCTAAAATGATTAAAATATCTAAGACACTTTCAGAAAAGGAAAGGAACAGGTACATTAAACTACTGAAAGAATGTGTTGATATTTTTTCTTGGTCATATGAAGATCTTAGAACATACAACACCAGTATAATCCAACATAAGATTCCCTTAAATCAAAATACTAATCCTTTCAGACCGAAGCTTGTGATACTTAATCCAGCATTACTTCTAGTTATTGAAAAAGAGGTCAAAAAGATGTTAGATGCAAAGATCATAATACCTCTTAGATTCTCTTCTTGGGTAGCAAATCCGGTGCCAGTACATAAAAAGAATGGGGAAATAAGGATTTGTGTGTATTTTCATAATTTGAACAGATGCTCCCTTAAAGACAATTATCCTTTGCTCAAAAGTGATCAGATATTAGAAAGAGTGGTGGGTTCCCATAGGATATCAATGATCGATAGATTCTATGGTTTTAATCAAATTGCAGCATAACCAGAGGATAGGGAAAAAACAACCTCTACAACTCTTCAGGGTACATTTATGTACGGAAAATTCCGTTTGGGCTGAATGCAGGAGATACATTCCATAGAGCAATGGATATAGATTTTGTTGGTGAGAAAGAAACTTTTTGTAGTCATATATCTAGATGAGATTATAGTATTCTCTACATCTGATCATGAACATCTAAAGAATTTAAAACAAACTTTTCTTAAATGCAGGAAGTTTGGATTATCTTTAAATATAAAAAAGTCTAATTTTGATATGGCAGAAGGTAATCTCTTAGGTCATATAGTCTCTGCTGAAGGGATTAAAATAGATCCAGAACGGGTTAAAGCCATTATGAATATCAACCTCCCTAGAAATTAAAAAAGGGATTCAATCCTTCCTTGGAAAAACAAACTTCTTAAGGTGGTTTATCCTTAATTTTGTAGAAATTATTAAAGATATCACTCATATGCTTAAAAAGGACAAAGAAGTTAAGTGGCCATCTAAGGTTAGGTCATCATTTGAAAAAATAAAGCAAGCACTTATAGAAGCACCGGTTTTAATAAATCCTGATTTTGCTAAAGAGTTTTTAGTTTTCTGATTTGCATTTGAAGATACTATAGTTGTTGTTCTACTGCAAAATAATTCAGATGGTCTAGAACAACCATTTTCATTCTTTAGAAAAACATTGAGAGATTCATAGCTCAAATATAGCACAACGGAAAAGCAAGCCTACGCATTGGTCAAAGTTCTAAAATTATTCAGGATTTATGTTTTGCATTCCAAAATTATAGCATATGTTCCTAACATAGAAGTTAAAGAAATTCCGGTGCAACCTGACAGTGAAGGAAAAAGAGGACATTGGATAGCTAAAATTATGGAATATGATGTTGATATTAAACCTACCAAATTGATAAAAGGAAAAGGTCTAGCAAAACTTCTAGCCGAATTAAATTGTCAGGTTTTAGATCTTCATTTGATAGTTGAACACTCAATGCAGGTTTCATCAACATAACATGATAATGAACATATTTATAAAAAATATCTTTATTCTCCATGATATGGAAAAACTGTTTATTTTCCGATGTATTTACAATGCCCTCCTGATTTGAATAAGAATGAATACAGATCATTAAAACTTAAGGCTTTGAAATATGTTTTAATATATCAAATATTATATTGGAAAGATCCTGGAGTCATATTTCTTAAATGTTTGGGCATATCATAGGCTGATGTTGTTACTGCAGAATTACATGGAGGTGCATGCAAAGGCCATAAGTATTGGAAAGAAACAACAATTGAAATTTTAAGATCTTGTTACTATTGGCCCACTCTTTTTATATATGTGTATCTTCAGGTTAAATCTTGTATTGAATTCCAAAAATTTGGAGGTAAACACAAGTTGTAGTCTTTACCCTTAAAATCAATTGCAGTGAATGCTCCATTTCAACAATGGGGTTTAGAATTTATAGGTGAATTAGGTGCTTCTTCTAGTGGTAAGCATGGGTGGATTTTAACTGCCATTGATTTTTTTACCAAGTGGGTGGAAGCAATTCCCACAAGAAAAACACCAGATAAGTTATCATTAATTTCCTTTAATAAAATATCTTGAGCAGATTTGGATGTCCAAGGAAATTGGTAAAAAACAATACTCCATCCTTTAAATCCAAAAATATGATAAATTTTTGTGAAGAAAATAACATCATATTAAAGCATTCCACACCTTATTACCCTCAGGATAATGGGTTAGCAGAATCTACTAATAACAGTATTGTGAACAACATACAAAATATGTCATTTCAAAATAAGAGGACTTGAGATGCTAAATTAAATTATGATCTTCGGGTAGACAAGGTAACTATTAAAAGGTCCATTGGAACATCACCTTTTCAGCTTGTCTATGGCATTGATGCAATATTTCTTGTCCATTTAAGCTTTCTAGTTATCAAGTTTTTGCAGGATGTAGAGGAAGAACTAGATGAAATGAAGAGGATAATGTTACAGATAGTTAAGCTATAGCAGGAAAGATAAGCAATAATGGAAAAAGTTGAATCTTACAAAAAGAAAGTAAAGGAAAGTTTTGATAAGAAAGTTAAAAATATACTTTCTTAATTGGTGATTCAGTTCTTAGGTGGGATGCATGAAATGATGAAAAAGGTAAGCATGGGAAATTTGATAATTTATGGCTGGGACCTTTCACAATAATAAACATTTTGGGAAATAATACTTTTGTATTACAAAATTTGGATGGTGATGAAGTTGTAGTCCCATTCAATGGGCCATTTTTGAAACATTTTCACACATAATGAGATGATGAGGAATCTAAATGCATTGTATATATCATCACAATTTTTGTATATAAGACTCCATCCCAATAAAAGCAGTGTAGTTTCAGTTGAAAGGGTATGATTTTAGCATATTTTGAAGGCACACGATCAATATGTTCTTAAAGCCTCACAAGGAGAGATTTATCCCCAGACGGAGCCAGATGTTAACACTAGATTTGTATCCTAGTTTTACACTAGGAATTTTCTTAAAAGATCACTTTTCAACCTAAGTTCATTCGATTAGCATTATATTCCTTAGGTTATAATTACCATTTACTTTGTATTTTGTTATGATAAATAGGAAAAATATGGCTCGTTTACAATGATTCTTCCAAGGTTTATTATAAAACCATGAAAACGTATTTACCTTTGATAAATGACTTATAAATTTCAAAGTTATATGTTGTAAATAACTTTAATACATTCAAGCAACACAATTCATAATTGGGTTATAGACTGACGTTGCCGGATTTCCTACAGTTGGAGATTAGTTCGTGACATTTGTCATGAGATGGGCATGTGTCCACTGGAGGATCCTCCATTTCATAATGACTGACATGAGTTAGAAGTACAAGCTGTTTTCTAGATCATAATATGCATTGAATTTAGAGGTTGTACTCCTAATTCATTTATAAGATAGTACATATTAGTTTTTGTTTGTATAACATGGCTTAAACAGGATGGATACACATCAGCCTAAAAGAAATAACCAAGCAGGATCAGAAATCATCTGTAATGAAGAGGACCAGTGGAAAAATTTTCAGGTTAGAACCAACAAATGTTAAGTGGGCTGAAGAATTCCCAAGATGCGCAGAGATGATACAAAACACGGGTTGGTTTTCATTTTGTGAAAGGATAAGTGGGGATAACTTGGAGGTAACAAATTCCTTTGTGAAAAAATATAAGGATGCATTTGTCATTTTGAAAACTCTAAAATTCAAAGTAAACGAAGCCACAATTGCAGAAGCAATAGGCATAACCCTCAACAACGAAAGATGGTTTAAAAACACTTATTGTGGTTGATATGGGCATGTTCTTGTTGCCTGGTTTTGAAAAGCTCGATTGGGGTAAAGGAATACATTTAAATCATATAAATCTAGAATGTTGGGATGTAATTAATATTATCCAACACTACATCACCTATGAGGGCCGATTTACAATGGTATGCAAGTATCATTTGAGATTTTTATTGCATCTAAATGGAGAATCTAGGTTAGATATACCTTATTACCTATCCAAAAGATTAGAAAATATGGTCACAAGGGTATGGAATCACCCTAACCATATCAGTCACTTTGTGTTTCATCATGGTTTAATCAAACTATTAATAACCACTCAATTAAAAAAGCAGGACATGTCCTGGCAACATTTTTTGTTTTGGTTTGGTTTCGAACTAGAGGCATCTGAGGCTCAAAAGCATGATGAGAGTAAAGAAATGGATAAGAGATGCATGGGTTCGAGAGGGAAAAAGAGAAAAGGACAATATTCAAGCATTCAACTAGAAAAAGAAGTCAATAATGATAACGAGCATGTAGCAAAAGTTTCAAAAATAAAGATACAAAGGGAATTAGTTTGTGAGCTTCAACAAGAAGAATGAATGCTCCCAATACTTCTAGGGAGATTGAAGAAAGTAGAATAACCCTAGAAATTTACTCTAGTACAAAGATCGATGATACTCTGACTCCCAAGGATTGGGGAAGAAATTGGAGACACAAAACCAGACCAAAGAATAAATTAAGGATGAACATGAAAGCTATCCTTAATTCGAAGTTTCAAAAAGATGTTGTAACTATCATAGAATTTTCTTCCAACAATGAGTACATTCAAGTTGTAGATGAAGAGTATTATGGTGTGGATAAAACCCTTAAGGAAATTCAAGAAGAATTGGGGGATTGACCAGATATGCCTAAGGAATTTGGTAAAGATAAAGGTAAACACAATTTTTTTGAATTTGAAATAGGTACCTATTCCAAACCCTCAATTATTGAATAATTGAATGAATAAGAAGAACCCGCAAATCAAAAGGTTATGGAATCACAATTAGAAATTGAATTCCTAAAAAAATCGTTAACCTATTTTAAAGATTGGGAATTGGAATGATGCAAATGAAAAATTAGTGATAGAAAATAGGAGGCTGGGGGAATATCTATAAGAAATTAATGCAGGTTATTAAGAACTAATAGTATCCTCCAAGGAAGTGCTAAGGAGGAAAAGAGTCACTCATCAACACAATGAAGAAATTATGGGTCAAAATAAGGAACTTCAAACCAAGAACCAAACAATGGATGCAAATTACTCTCGACTGCAGAGGAGATCACAGGAACTTGATGAATTAATGATGCTAGCTGAAGCAACAAGGAAGCTGTGATTGATTGTGATGAAGACAACTCAAGGTTTTTTAATATTTTTCAGGCGTTGGACTTAGGTCATATTTCCAAAATTTGTGATGGCATTTTTTTGTTATGATTATCATTTGCATATGCCAGTTGTTAGTGATAGGTGGCATACTTTAGATTATGAGTCATAGATATAA